>BTHU01000017.1:36853695-37143695 GCA_036184795.1 Tokudaia tokunoshimensis | reverse complement strand
ACGGGCGATGACTTAAGCTATCACTAGATCCCTGGGAGGAGTCTAGCAATATCGCCTGTAAGCTAACACAATTAAAATTTAAATTTTAGAGAAAGGCAGAAGAAGTAACGAAGGAATTAGTAGACCCTGAATCTATAGATTCAGGTCCAGTCTTCTTAGCTCCATAAATCAACATGGGCTCTGAAAGGATGTAGCTGGGTTTTTCCATGTTAGTGACAAGAGAACAAAAATAAGAAAAAAACAAAAACAAAACCAGAACAGGAAATATAGTATAGATATTACCTGCTGCGTGAAGTTTTCTTCTGTTTGTTTGAAGTTTCTACATGAAAGTATAGACTCAGAACCTTTATAAGATATTAAAATAGTCTCTTGGGGTTTTTTTTTTCGACAATTGGTCAAGTTGTTGAAACATTTCCTGACTGATTTTTCCTTATTATCTTTTTATACAATATGATTCAGTAAGTTCTTCATTTAGTCGACACTTTTTGGTGCTTTTTGACAGCTCTCTGCCTCTTCTCCATTCCTAGCGAGGTAGTCTTCCTCAATTTTCCACTAGTGACTTTCCTGGAAACTCTCACCATTGGCTATTTCCTCATTACAAAAAGAAAAACATGACTATTGAATGATTCTGTTATTTTTTTTTCTTCCAATTCGTTAATTCTAGCATTCAGCTATTAAGCCTATTAAGTCCACCCTCTTGTTTTGCTAGGTTTAATTTCTTGCTTTTGTTCAGTTTCTTTGAGCTGCCTGATTATTCCTGTCATCTGCATTTAAATTCCACCCCTGAGAGTCATCTGACCCCATCTATACAGCAGCCCCCATGACTTAGTTCCACCAGTATCCTGTTAATTATTTTCCAACTACTTTTTAGTTAGAATAGAGAAGGATTTCCACACTAACTCTTCCTGGGATCAACAGGGAGAAAACACTGCTTAATTCTTTTCAAAAAGGTGCTGAGTGGAGCACAAATCTCAGCAGAAACACAGACAGATGCAAGAGGCCACCATGGATACAAACAAGGCGTGGTTCACAAACAGGTCTCAGAAGTCCGAACAGCTCCATCAAAGTTGAAGCCAGCCTGGGACTCAGAGGAAAGCAAGGCCACTGACAAAATAGCCCTCACTTTGGGCTCCAGATTTAATCCTATGCAGTTTATTGAATTAAACTTCCCTTAATCTCTTTTTGGTACTGAAATTGCCAAAATGTCTGAACCTATTAGTGGGGGAAAAATTTTACAAAAAAAAAACAACACGAAGAAAACCAAGAACCGTCCAAGGGCAAATTGTTATAAGAATTTATTATAAAGCAGTTTTGACTGTTTCTGAAGGCTGAAAAACAGAATTTACACTATTAGTCATTTAAAGAGAATATGAATAATAGCTATGACTTTTTCCCAATAAAATCTTGTAGGTGGTAGGGCTCTAATGTAAAATTATGGTACTTCACAAGTCATGAAGAAAGGGGTTTGAGGTGCTACACTCTTGTCTATACTATGTAAAAAGTAGAAAAGACTTTTGTTAGTTGAATTCAGACCATTGTTATCATGATGGGGGCACAAGGCACAGAAGTGTTCAAGAATCCACTTCCAGGCTATTGTGCTATTAATACCAGGATTCAAATGTCCCCAGAAGGACCATGACAAGATTCACCATAACTGCTCCCAAGGGGTTATTATATTCTGCAGTCAGTGATTCGGAAATGTTTGCTGGTGCCTGGGCTCCAAAGATGAGCAGGCCAGAGACGGATCATGCCTGAATAGAGTTTCTCTTGCTATTGCATGTGTATAAATCATCACTCTGTTTCTACACTGAATATAAGAGCAGAAATTATTCTCTTCTGGAAATTGTTTTATCCACCCCTTCAAGTCTCCTGTGATTATAGTTGAACAACAATTAAAAGAAAATGTGTTCTTCCTTTGACAAACAAACACTGCTGTCTTCTGTGGTTCACTGAGCAGCTGCTGTGTGCTGTGCCAGGGGAGAGAGCTGCAATTCGGGGATTAATTGAAATAATTTCCCCAGAAATACAGACTAGAACTCATGTGAGTAACTCACTCTGCAAAGGACAGGTGAACTTTGCAGAGTCATCCTGAGCCCTCGTTCAGTAACAATGAAAAGGCCTCCAGCCAGAGGCTGGTCTTGGTAATAACATGATGGTTCATTCCCAGCACTGACATGATTCTCACTAACTTATTCCTTCCCAGCACTTGGGGAGACTGAGGCAGGAGGATTGCCTGTTGCCAGAGGCCAACCAGGACTACATCGAAAGTCTCAGGTCACTCAGCGTGAGATCCTGTGCATAAACAAACAGATAACTAAAGCTCAATCAAAACTCTCAAGGCTAAAGGAATTGCTCAAAAATCACCCTGCTTTTCTAAGTAGTGAAGTCAGGGCTAGCAGTAGAGACAGCAAGCCAAGTCGTTTTTCCCCCAATCTAAATGGCAGAGCTCCGCACAATTTGAGGAAGAAAGCTGCCTCAACTCGTTGGTTTTGTTTAGTTTTGTATCTTTCTCAAAACATGACTTTTCTCCAACTTATTTCTTACTTAAATTTGACTCAATTTGAAGATTATCAGCAGCTAACATTAACAAGTGCTCATTTGGAGAGACATTGTTCTAAGTACTGTGTGTATAGGACCTATTTTAATTCCCACAACAGGCCTGTGAGATAAGGTCCTGTTATTATTTACCTTTTCTAAAGGTTAAGAAACCAAAAGAAGGCTGAAGAATGGACGAAGGCCCCAAGGATGGGAAATGGCAGAGATGTGAACACTGTGATTGGATCTGGATTCAGCTTCCTCTGTTCCGTGGCTGAGAATATCTAATTCCTTCAGCTTCGGAGGTTATGAAATAGAGTTAAGAAGGAAGGGAGAAAGGGGGAGATAAGACAGAGTTAGTGAGAGGTGGGCAAGAACAGGTGAAGACCACAGGAATAGCATGGTCTTATCCAGCTACTTATGAGGAACTGTTGGGAAGTTGGAAGGTAATTAGGAAGCCTGCTTTCTCCATTACTGGAGCATAATTAGTCTTATTTCTACAGTCTGTCTTGTCTTCAGATACTGAAATGGACTCAGGGTCTATCATAAACATAATCCGTAGACATCGTCTAGAAGATAGCTTGAATCTCGGGAGACTAGGTTTTCCTTTAAGGGAAACAAATGCATTCATTTGTACAAGCAATGGCATAAGAAATTAATTATTGGCATCTACAAAAACAAAGCAAACCTAGTGGGTGGGGAGAATCCAGGGCGCATTTCAAAAGCTTCCCAGCTGAAAATACATCAAGATGCAATCTTCCTTCTGAGGCTTGCCTTTGTTCCACTTAATCATTTGTGATTAGTGGTCAGAACCAAGCATCAATGCCACTTGCCCTGTTTCAGAAGGCCAGGGGGAAGCCTAAGGGTTCCAACCAACAAGGTAAGGGAAGAGAAGACAGGCCTCAAAAAAACCCACTAACTTTAATGCTAAGACATATATGGAGAGGTTCCGGCCCTGCTTGCTTAACCTGATAGCACACAGGTATCCTAGATGCCAGTCCAATCCCTAGACCTCAAGATATCTGCATTCCCACACTTGCTTTGTGTCTGTTGTTATAGGAATTACATCTCCTTTCTCTCATTCCCCCAACTATGAACTCAATTGTCCTAATTCATATACAAGAGCTCTCGGTCTCCCTTCCCCTCTGCCTTCTCTCTCCCTACCTGACCTCTTTCTTCTCCTACTCCTTATTCTCCCCTACACCCTCTCCACACACACACCTGACAGTACTTTGGCATGGCACATGTTGCTGGTGGCTTAGAGATAGCTTAGCAATTCAAATACCTTCAAAAGCCCTTTAACCACCCGTTGTGTTGTCTAGCTGGCCATGCTCCTGTTGTCTCAGTCCCCTGCTGAAATTCTCTCTGCTTTAAAAGTTCCTGCTTTAAGTTTATGAATGGTACATGAGTGATAATATTGCTTCTTTGTTTCACTTAAATTTACATTGAGAGGGAATCCCAGACTTCAAAATACTAATGAGGGCATTTTCTAAATGAAGAAATCCCCTGCCCTATGAGGCAACCTTCTGGACTTGTTATTGTTACTACTGTCTTTACCTGGCCAGCTCTAAAGTCAAGTTGTCTCCTGGTTTTATTCTTTTGTATAATAAGTATTTTTGACCCCAAATTCCAAAGGGACACCATGGTTAAGGATTCTGACTTCACTTTTCTGCCTTTCTTTTCTCTTTCTCTTCTTTCTTTTTTTCTTTCTTTCTTTCTTCCTTCCTTCCTTCCTTCCTTCATTCCTCCCCCTCCTCCTTCTTGTTCTTCTCTTGACAGGATTTTACTATGTAACTCTGTAATGTAGCTGTTTACTATGTATGTAGTATGCATGTCTGTATGTAGTATGTTTACTATGTAGACTATCCTAGACTATCAACTTACTATGTAGATCAGGCTGTTCTCAAACTCATGGAGTTCCCCCTGCCTCTGCCTCCTGAATGCCTGGATTAAACAAACATTTTCTTGTACTATCTCCATATTTTTTTAATCAAGTCTTAGAACCTTGAATGACAAACATGTTATTGACCTCTAAGTTTTGTATTTCCAGCTTTGATCTCTTTCCAAACCACAGATCCTTATGACCATTGTGTTTCAGTTTCTACGCTGGACATCAAGTGCACACATAGAACGCAACACATAATACAGTCCCCTGAACCTCTGCCATGTAAACACAGCTACCATTCACCCATTTGTTCATGTTAAAGTATGCAAGTCACAGTTAACTTCTTTGTCTCTCAAAACGTATCCATCCCATCTGTGAATCCAGGGAATTCCACCACCAACGTCTATATCAAGCCTGATCACTTATCCCTGCCCCCATCACAAAGTGAAAATTAACTATTTCCTTCTCACACAGTATAACTGCATCCCAGATCATTATAGTTTCTTTCCTCTACAGTCTCCATGCAGAAGCTGTAGTGATCCTTTCAAATAGTCTGTGACCTTCCTCCTCACAACCCTCCAATGATGGCATCCTATGAAAACTAATGTCCACAGCTAGAGTGCAGTGCCACAATGGGTGAAGGCACAGGGAGCCAAACCTGATGGCCTGCATTTGATCCCTGCAGAATCCACATGATAGCACAGGACTCACTCCCAAAAGTTGTCCTCTAACCTACACAAACACACGTACACACACACGGGGGGCGGGGGGGGGCAGGTAGGGAAGAGTTAGTTGTTTTTGAGTAAAGAGAACATCTCCATCTGCAGCAAAGAACACCTGTATATACTTCCCAGCATAAATGATTCCAGTTCCAGTCACCCAGGCGGCTTCTCTTACCACATCACCCATTTTGTTAACAGACATCACCTGACCTTCCTAATGTGTTCTACAGGAATTGAAGTTTTGGAAAGCTGGCTCCAAATTGGCAAGATGTTCCATAATTGCTGTGAGAAATGATTGCCTCTTGTCTCTGGCCCAGGAATGGAATAGGATATTTTGCTTAACATTCATGAAAATGTCAGAATAAAGGACTTTAAAGGTCTGTCCCTTCCCAAAAGCAGCAGTAATGGTGGCAGAATCTACCAGAACACCCTTCCTCAGCACCCTGGCAGGTACCCAAGAGCTTTGCAGCACCCACAAAGTGCTGCCATTCTGAATCAAGAGAAGCAGCTGAGTTCCAGAAGTAGAACCACTTTCTGGTGAGGTGCCTCACGTTAGCACTGTTCCTTTCACATCAACCACTAGCCCCCTGCCTTGGCAGCATCCTCAAAACTAACAGCTATGGTCCCAGAATTGAGAGGACAAAAGGAACTCATTGATGGAGACTAGTCCTCAGTGATCATTTTGTTGGCTCCCTGGAAGACCTGGTCCACAAACTTATCATTCTCTCATCTGACCAAGAACTCCCTAGTTCTATATAGTTGCAGTACAGGAAGCATTTGTTGAAACATACCCAAATAGGAGGCTTGGTTTCTGCTATATCAGGCAATTCATTAGGTATGGAGAACAACACACTGAAAAACATGGGAATAAAGGTTTGGAAATAAGGTACTTTGGGAAAACAAGGGCTTCCAAAAAGTCTTTGACAGAAGTCTTAGAAAACAAGATAACCATGACCATAGCCAAGGCTGTGTGCCTGCTCAGGAAGAGTCTAAAATGGTGCAGTGAACTCACCTCCACTGGTCGTGAGGTTCTGTACAAGCAGAAGGGAATGATTTATGAGAAAAAATAATTTGGATGCAGCAAAAACAGTCCTCACAGGAAATTTTATAATGCTTATACCAAATAAGAAGAGATATCTGAAATCAATAACTTCATCATGCACCTTAAGAAACAAGAAAAACTAAGTCTATCAAAGAAATGACTAAAGATTATAACATAGATAATGAAATAGAGACTGAGAAGCAACAGGGGCAAATGAATGAAACTCAAAGTTGGTTGCAAGAAAATAATCAAGAAAATCAACATTTTTTTTTCATTTTCTAAAACAAGAGGAGAAAAAAAAAACAAGCCAGAGATGGCTGAGCAAGAGAGGACACTTACTGCCAAGCCTGGCGAGCTGAGCTCAATCCTCTGCACTCCCATGAAAGAAAAGAACTGCTCCCCCAACCCCTGACACACATATACACAAATAAAAACATAGTACATAAATGAATAAATGTAATGTTCTTATGTTATTTTTATATGCATTGACATTTTCTGTGTTTGTATGCCTGCGTGAGGGTGACAGACACCCTGGAGCTGAACTTACAGACAATTGTAAGCTTCCAGTAGATGCTGGGAATTGAACCCAGGTCCTCTGGAAGAACAACCAGTGCTCTTATTCTCTCTCACCATCTCTCTAGCCCCATATATATATATATATATATATATATATATATATATATATTATTCTTTAATGCAAAGACTCCAAGTATTAAAACAGAAATAAAGGCTAGAGATGTGGTTCAGTTGTGCATGATTCTCTAGCATACACAAATATAGGAGGAACGGTGGCTGCCTCTGCATAAACACTTGGGGACCACATGGTCACAAAGGCATCTCCTGCAGGAGGACCTACTTGAGGATTGCCTGAGAGATCAAGGATTGCTGACACAGACAGTGCCAGCCAATTGGGAACTGCTGTTTAGAAGAGATGCTTTCTTGGGACCAATGGGGAGTGAGTAGAGCTTATTAAGAGTCTGCTCCTGGAGTCTTTACCATTGATTCTGCACCACCTCACCTCCAACTCCCAAGGGCAAGTAGGATTGGGCAGCTGGGTGTCCAGGACATAAGCAACACAAAAAGTCAAGATTCCAGCCCCAGGTAAAACCAGGCAAGGTGGTATATGTTTTCAATCCTGGCACTTGGGAGGGAGAGACAAGAGACCTAAAGGACATTTTCAGCTACTTAACAAGTACAAGGCCAGCCTTAGCTACATGAAACCCTGTCTCATAAGATCAAAGGGAGGGAAATGTTTATCGGTCTTCTATTTAACATTGAACTAGAATTAGGACACTCATGTAGTAAAAAGAAATAAAAGACATCCAGATTGCAAAGAAGTAAAACTGTCTCTACTTGCAAATATCAGAGTCAAGACGCCTTACAGAACACACAGCACATTCCAAAAGCACCAATGGGTAAACATGACTGGAGCCAACACCAGGTTCAGCCCTGCTGCAGGATGCAAGGTCAATATACAGACATCAGTTATGTTTTATACACAAGGAATAAACAACTAAAATTAATGCATTCCATTTATACTAACATTTCAAAGAAATCAAATACTTAAGAATAACTTCAACCAAGAAGCAGGAGAACCTTTGCAAACGATGAAGCAATTGCTAAAGGAAATTAGTTAAGATCTGATAACCCAAAGGCCCCTGTGTTCATTTGATGGATTACAATCACATACTGAGCTAGAGTCAGCACAACCCCTACCAAAACCCCAACTGCCTCATTTTACAAAAAAATGGAGAAATGAAGGCCAGCAAGATGGCTCGGCTAGTAAAGGTGCTTCTTCTACAAGCCTGATGATCTGAGAAGGTGGACAGAGAGGGCCAACTCCACAAAGTTGTCCTCAGACATCCACTTGAACACTGTGGCACATGAGTGCAGTCCGTGTACATGTACAGATAAACAAAAAATAGAAAAATAGCCTAGCATGGGGGCGCACGCCTCTAATCCCAGTGCTTGGGAGGCAGAGACAGTGTGATTTCTATGAGTTCCAGGCCTGCCTGGTGTGCAAAGCCAGGACATCCAGGGGCTACACAGAGAAATACTGTCTCAAAAAACCAAGGGGGGGGGGGAGGGAGAAGAGAGAAGGGGAGGAAGAAGAGGAAGAGAAGAAAACAAGTGTTGTGGAAATCCAAGAAACTGAACAGTAATAAGTCTTAACTTATTAAAAGGCTCAGTGATCAAGGAAGACACTGGCCCACAGCTGTGCAGATGAGTGACAGCCCGGTGACTCACTTCAGATTGATGGTCACCTGGCTTTCAACAGGATACTTTGTATAAAAAGAATGGTCCTCTCATTTTCTTAAGATTTGTTTTCTTCTCAATTACATTTCCTTTTTTAAAAAAAAACAAAAACTTTTTTATTAGATATATTCTTTATTTACATTTCAAATGATTTCCCCTTTTCTGGTTCCCCCCTCCCTGAAAATCCCATAACCCATCTCCCATCACCCTGCTCCCCAATCAACCCCCTCCCACTTCCCTGTCCTGGTATTCCCCTACACTGCTGCATCGACCAAGGCAGTCCTTTCCAGGACCAAGGGCCTCGCCTCCCTTTGATGTCCAACAAGGCCATCCTCTGCTGCCTATGTGTCTGGAGCCATGGGTAACACCATGTGTACTATCTGGTTGATGGTTTTGTCCCTGGGAGCTCTGGGAGTACTGGGTGGCTCATATCTTTGTTCCTCCTATGGTGCTGCAAACCCCTTCAGCTCCTTGGGTCCTTTCTCTAGCTCCCCCATTGGGGACCCTGTGGTCAGTTCAATGGCTGTCTGAGAGTGTCCCCCTCTGTATTTGTCATGCACTAGCAGAGCCTTCCAGGTGACAGTGATATCCTGCTCTGGTCAGCAAGCACTTGTGGGCCTCGAGAATAGTGTCTGGGTTTTGTAACTGTATATGGGATGGATCTCTAGGTGGGGTAGTCTCTGGATGGTCTTTCCCTCAGACTCTGCTCCACACTTTGTCTCTATATCTCCTTCTGTGGATATTTTGTTCTGGTCCTTCTGGACCAGAGTATCCATACTTTGTTCTTCCTTTTTCTTGGGCATCATTTGATATGTGAATTGTGTGTTGGGTATTCTGAGTTTCTGGGCTAATATCCACTTATCAGTGAGTACATATCATGTGTGTTCTTTTGTGATTGGGTTACCACACTTAGGATGATATTTTCCTGTTCCACCCATTTGCCTAAGAATTTCATGAATTCACTGTTTTTAATAGCTAAGTAGTATTCCATTGGGTAAATATACCACATTTTCTGTATCCATTTTTCCATTGAGGGACATCTGGGTTCTTTCCAGCTTCTGGCTATTATAAATAAGGCTGCTATGAACATAGTGGAGCATGTGTCCTTATTACATGCTGGAGAATCCTCTGGGTATATGCCCAGGAGTGGTATAACAGGGTCCTCTGGTAGTATCATGTCCAATTTTCTGAAGAACCGCCAGACTGCTTTCCAGAAGTTTCTGTAAGACAAAGAACACTGTCAAAAAGACAAAACGGCAACCAACAAATTGGGAAAAGTTCTTTACCAACCCTACATCCGACAGAGGGCTAATATCCAATATATACAAAGAACTCAAGATGTTAGACTCCAGAGAGCCAAGTAACCCTATTAAAAAAATGGGGTACAGAGCTAAACAAAGAATTTTCACCTGAGGAATATCGAATGGCTGAGAAGCACCTAAAGAAATATTCAACATCCTTAGTCATCAGGGAAATGCAAATCAAAACAACCCTGAGATTTCACCTCACACCAGTCAGAATGGCTAAGAACAAAAACACAGGAGACAGCAAGTACTAGCGAGGATGTGGAGAAAAAGGAACACTCCTCCACTGCTGGTGGGATTGCAAGCTGGTACAACCACTCTGGAAATCAGTCTGGAGGTTCCTCAACTACATTTCAATCACATGTTTGTGATTGAATCACACTCCCTCAGGATAGGCACCTGTGGGGGCAGAAGAGCACCTCAAATCCCCAGGAGCTAGAGATACCGCTGGTTGGGAGTCACTTGACATGGGTTCTTAGAAACAAACTCAGGTCCTCTTCAAGAGCACAAGGTTCTCAACTGCTGAGCCATCTCTCCAGCCCCTAAACAGTCTTTTCAATAAATAGTTCTGGGTCAATTAGATAATCACATGCCAAAGGATAAAAAAATCTCATGCTGTATACGAAAAATAAATCAAAATGAATAATAGATGATCAAAAACTATAAAATTCTTATAAGACAGCATCAGTTTAAATCTTCAAAATCCTTTGGGTTGGGCAACAGGTTATTAAAAATCTGACAGCAGACATTCAGAGATTAAGAATACTTGCTGCTCTTTCAGAAGACCCAGGTTCAGGCACCACGACAAGCATAAGGCAGCTCACAACTGCCTATAATTGTAGTTCAGAAGACTCTAATACCCTCTTCCCGCCTCTTCAGATACTTGCATGCAAATACACATACATATCATATATACTCATAAATAGAAATATAAATGTTTAAAATAAATGAATAAAATAGCGGACATGGTGGCACATGCTTTAATCCTAGCACTCAGGAGGCAAAGACAAGTCAATCTTTGTGAGTTTAAAACTAGTCCAGTCTACACAGCAAGTTCCAGGCCAACTAGAGTTACATAGCAAAGCCCTGACTAAAAAATATGTAAAATGAAACTCCCAAACCATTAGCAACAAATGAAAAAAAAAAAAGATATTATCAAGTATAGTCTATATGCCAAAGAGTTGCAATTAAATTGAGAAAATGATCTACAGAATGAGAAAAAATATTTGCAAATCATATATTTGATATCAAGTGTAGTAGCCTCAATAAACAAATAAAACTCACAAGTCAACAACCAAGTAAAAGGATCCAATAATAGACAGGCAAACTACTTACAAAGAAAGAAGATACTTGAGTGAATAATAAGAACAGGTAAATCTGTGTGGCCTCTACTGGGCTACAGGCTACGGAGAGAAAAATTAAAGTCACAATAATGTGCTACTGTGTAAACACTGGTCAGCTGTGTTTATTTATCTTTATCAGAAGGTATAAACTATTGATAAAGTTGAGGCACGAAAGCACAGGTAACAACAATTCAGCAACCTGGGATTCCACTTGGTTCAAACTATGTCTACACCTCACGCCTAAAAATGCACTTGAGAGACTGGTGAGATGGCTCAGCAATTAAGAGCACCAACTGCTCTTCCAAAGGTCCTGAGTTCAAATCCCAGCACCCACATGATGGCTCACAAAGGTTCTGAGTTCAACTCCCAACACCCACATGATGGCTTACAACCATTGGTAATGAGATCTGACGTCCTCTTCTGGAGTGTCTGAAGACAGCTACAGTGTACTTACATAGAATAAAATGCACTTGAACCCAAGCGCCTTCCTAACCCAAGCACTAGTCCCCAAACAAGGCATCTACCAACACGATAGCAATCTAGCATTCCCACCTCCATGAAACTGGCTGCGCATGCCACGTTCAGCAATTGAAGATGCTTCTCTTAGTGACCATCAAACTTAGCAAGATTCTATGCCATCACACTCTACTTGGAGATGATTCCCAAAGAGTTTATCTAATCCAAACCCTGGCAATCAAAATAGAGGTATCCAAATCTATACACCTAGTAAGTAAACTCACCCTTCCTCCAGCTGTCATAAAATTAGCCCAAGCAGTAACTTGCGGCCATATTGCTGTAGCCCCACTGTCACTGTGACAGTGTACTTTCTTGTTAGTTTGTGGTATTGCTTTGCTTTAAATAAAGTTACCTTACTACTTTTACAAATCTGTGTGAGCTGTGAGTCTTCAGTTCTTTGAATAAGAGGTTCAGACTCAGGCCACCAGTAATGAAGTTATTTGAAAATCAGGGTCCAAATATATTGCTAAAAATAAAAATTAAACTGGTATAGACATTGCAGAGAATGACTTGACATTCTTATTTTTTTTAAATTAGTGATTCCCCACAATAAAATGTCATGTAGCTGAGAGAGAGAGAGAGAGAGAGAGAGAGAGAGAGAGAGAGAGAGAGAGAGATGTAATCACATTGTAAGATAATATAGCAGTCTTTTATAAAATCAAACAAATCCTTACTATACAATAAAGTAATTGCACTCCTGGATATTTACCAGAAAGAACCAAAAACTTTAGATCCGCAGAAAAACCAACACATTGAATGTGTTTATAGCAGCTTTATTTACAATTCCCCAACCGTAGAAACAGGCAAGACATTCCCGTAAGTGACCAGGTAAGATGTGATACAGCCAGAAAATGGGACATCATTCAGTGCTAAAAAGGGATACACCATCAAGTCACTCAAAGACACTGAAGAAGCTTACAGGCATGTTAACAAATGAAGTCAGTCTGAAGAATCTGTAGAGTGTAATTTTAGCTATATAGTGTTCTGGAAAAGCTGAAACTATGGAAACATTAAGAAGAGTTGTTGCTGCCAGGAGTTAAGTAGAAGAGAGAGATGGGTAGTGATGGGATTCAGGACACACTAGTCCCAAAATAAATATAGCACTTTGGTAATTGAGAAAGCAGAAGAAATGGGAATATTGGATTTGTCTCCACTTGCTTTTCTATCCTGGAGCAAGTCCTGATATGTTCATGGGGAAAGGCAAGGAACACTTCTATGTAGGAAGGGAGCACTCTTATTTCTTCAGGTGAAAGGTCAGAGAGGATCTGGACAGAAATGCTTTCAAGTTTTCTCTAGGTTAATACCATTAGACCACAGCCTTTGAGTCCAGTCACATGTATAGGAATGCACTAGCCTGTTTCTTCTCCTTCTCTACATACAAAGGTTCTTAGTGAAGTTGAAAATCCGGCAGGTAGATCTTTCTTTTGTACTTTGTTTTGCTATGAGACCTTATTTATGAAATTGGTGTGGGCGGGAAAAGATTATCTTTTTCCTCCCCATAATTTCAGGAGCACAAAATATGGTAACTGAGACACTCCACACACTACAGAGTTGGCAGATAGTAAATAAATAAATATTTTTGTTTTTTGCTTTTGTTTTTGTCTTTTAAGATATATATATATAGAAAGGCAAGCTTCCCTAAAGTCAGATCTCTGACTGCTGTAGATGGTTAGCAGAAGGTGAAACTTTCTTGTTACTTTCTTTCCCAACTCAGATTAAAAGGAAAAAAGAAGACCTGTGTGGATGTAATTACATTGTCATTCTTTCTGGTGGTTGATATTTGCCTTCTGTTAGAAGGGTCTCGGATATAAACCTAGGATGGGAAGGTGTATTAGTCAGGGTTCTCTAGAGTCACAGAATGTATGGGTAGTCTCTATATAGTTAGGGAATTTGTTGATGACTTACAGTTTGTAGTTCAACTCCCCAACAATAGTCAGCAGTACTTGTGGATGGAAGTCCAAGGATCTAGCATTTGCTCAGTCCCACGAGGCAGGCCAGGAAAAGCCAGAGTGAATCTTCCTTCTTCCAGTGTCCTTATATAGGTCTCCAGCAGAGGGTGTGGCCCAGATTAAAGGTGTGTGCCACCACGCCTTTAATCCCAGATGACCTTGAACTCAGAGATCTCCTAATCTTAATCTTCTGGAATTCATAGTCACTATGCATCAAGATCTCCAGGTCAGAAACTTGTATCTCGGAGCCTCCAGATTAGGATTATAGGTGAGCCTTCCAATTCTTGATTAGTTCATTCCAGATTTAGTCAAGTTGACAACCAGGAATAGCCACTACAAAAGGGGAAAACACAGAGGATTTCAGTACAGCATAATATCTATAGGTTAGTGCAAGGGATGAATAAAAGCCATTTACACATGCCTAACCTCATCCAAGGGCCCTCATAGAGTCATCTTTAAGGGAAAAGGTGAACTTTGGGTGACTGTCATGTCATTCTAAATTCATCAATTGTAAGGAATATTTGTGGTCAAGGAGCACGTAATTTAATTCTATAACTTCCTTTTCATTTTGCTATGAACCCAAAACTTGATAGAAATAAATTCCTTAAAAAATGGAATAAACTACAGATGTGTGTTTGAGCATGGATTAGTCTTGGAAATGTTCTGCTCAATAACAATAGAAACAAAAATTAAATGTCAACTGTATGAATATATCTAAACAATGTCTACAAACAGCACAACTACAGAGATGGGGAACAGATGTGTGGTTAGCAGCCTGGAGGGAAGAGGAGGGAATATGTGGCATTTCTCTTTGGGATGAGATAACGTTCTAGATTTAATCTATGTGACACTTGTACAATATGGCACTGTAGGAAAAATAAAACCATTGAAGTGTATGTTTTTAGTACTTAAACTTGCAAATTGTATGTAATTTTTAAAGGGATAAGAAGACCTATTTATTTTTTTATTCCACAGCACTTGGCTTATGCCATTTGCTAATGCAAAAGAAAACAAAACTAACAACAAGAAAAATCAATAACAAATGAGCCAAACATGTCAGATCACAGAAGTAGCATCATTTTCAATAGAGTTGCATGGGCCCTGAAGTTCTACATGCCTTAGTTATTTATATCTTAAAAGGCTAAAGCAAGTAGGAAGGACTTTATAAGTAAATGCTTTACCATGTGCCCTTGAAGGAGCAACATATAAATATTTCCAACTTGCCTAACTTCAAGGCATCTAACAGCACTGAACGTGGGCTGGGAAGAGTTGGAAACAGTATTTGTTAACTGTAAATACCTGGAAAAAGCCAGGTCCAGCACAACTGGAGGGAGGGGAGATTCAAAGTCGGGAGAGGAGCAATGGCAGTCAGTGTTTGACAAGCCCATGTGCTAGGGCTTTGGTGTCTGCACAGGTGTAGACTATAACGAGAAAAGCATCAGACTCCTACAGACTCCTGTTACTCCTGATTAGGATGCTAGAACTTCCTCACAGAGATGGCATGGGAGAAAAAGAACAGCGACTGCCTTTGGTCACTGCTGTCTTGATTCAGGCAGGTACCGCTGTCTACCACCTATAGATACACCGCAGAAAGTCAATACAAATTAGAGTTCTGCTTTCCACTTGTTGGAACACAGTGGAAGGAGACCTGATCTCTGTGCACAGCCAAATTCCTCTGTTGCATTCCTAATTCCCTACTACCTACCCTGAGTCAGAGGATACACACCTGCCTTTTTTTATTGTTCCAGGTGCCTGGGTTTCCAGAGTACCATCTGAACAGATTTGAAGACCGTAGCTTCAACGCTCATGTGATGCTTCCTGACTGTATTGTCACTGCAAGTATTCATTTGAAATCTCATAAATGTCTCCAGAATGTATCAGACCTGCAAGAGGGGGACACAATTGGCTCAAAATACAATAGTAACAAGCTTATCCCGGGTCCACTGATTGCATCAGTGGTTTCCTAGGTATCCCTCTGGTACGGCGTTTGCAGGTGTGACAATAAGTGAGCGTGACTAGAGAAAAAGCTAAGCTATCAATAATGAAAGTCCCCATGGCTATCAAACGACAGCCCCAGCCAAAAGAGAAAGAAGTTTGCCCAGGCATATGTATGGTGAGTTCAGCCTACTGATGGAGTGCCAGATAGAGCCTCAGCCAAGCACCACCCAACTCAGGAAGGAAGGCAGAGAGGACACTACACTTCTGGCTTATATATAACGAACATACCAGGTTTTTACAAGAACATAAACACCGCATGCCCTACATGCAACAAAACTCTTCCTTAGTTATTAATGAACTAAACAAACCTGACAGTGGGATGAAACACGAAGAGAGACAATGATAAGCCAGAGACATGTTAATTAATGGTGTGTCTTCCTCAGGATGTATTGCTTTTTTGCGTTCACATCTTGAATAATTGAGCAGCCTCCTGAGGCAGTCTTCGGAGGCTGTTTTTAACAGCAACTGTGTTTAAAACAATTAGAATGAACAGTTCCACTCACTGGCATCGTGTGAATATAGACTTTGACACCACAAATTAATAGTGTTTCATAGCTGCAGCTACGAGAATAGACTTTCCAGCCTAAATCCGCAGAACGAGATTGGATTTTGGAACAAGGGGCAGGAGACAAGGACCTGACTTGGGCCAGCATATTCTGATCATTGACCTGATCTCTGGCCTTCTGAGTGTATGTTAGCCAGTTTGGAAATTATACCAAGCTCAAGTTTTCTGGTAGAGATGAAGCATGTTAAATAATGAAGGAATTTTATAATATTGGTTGTTGAGGGTTTTATTTTGTTTTGTTTTTGAAATCTCTTCACTTGTCAATTTTTTTTTACTTACTTTTTCTAAAAATACTCAGACCTAAATCCATAATAGAAGACTAGCCTATCTCAAAGTATGGCATATGAAAGCCTGGTATGAGATCTCTTTCAAAGCATGAGTCATGGTAAGTTTTTTCTACCTAGAAAACTAACAGGAAAATGTTTGTATCGTTGCAACAGAAGGCAAAGACAGGAAAAAAAAGCACCGTTGGACTTTAAATGCAGCTTCTCTACATTGACACCCAATGGAATTCAGAGAAACACACAGCTAGTAAATGACCCCATACTCCGGGAAGAGTGGAGGAAATGTAGTGTCACCCAGGATGCCATCTCATACCTGCTCCTGTGTTTATAAGGCCAGGGGTGACAACAGAAAAGACCCACGCTACAGCACGGGGCAAATGGGCCAATTATTTCAGTAAAGAACAGGAGAGCAATGTCTGTAAGCTCTGCAGGTCAAGGAATCTATTTTGCAGTTACTGAACTTGGTTTTCAGAGCATGGAAACAAATATAGACAGTGCATAAACAAACATGTAGGGCTGTGTTTTGATAAAATACTATTTATCAACAGAAGTAGTGGGGAGCCAGGTCTAGTGGCACATGCCTATAAGCCCAACAACTAGGAAGCTAGGATAAGAGGATCAAGAATTTCAGGCTAATTTGGATTCATGGTAAGACTCTATCTCAAAGAGGGTGGGAAAAAGCATGAACTTGATTCGACATACATTTAAGCCATACTGGATGGTATCTGATGGGTATAGCACTGAGCACAACCTTTCAACCTGCTCACCACTTTGAGAAGTCCCTTCTTGTTGTTTACTATTTTTTAACCATATGAAATGGCAGTGGGGTGCTTGATAAAGTCTCACAATTAAAGAGCTAGAAGACACTAACAAAGTATATGCCTGGATTGCAAGTGGTAATTATAAACGGCAAATGACCCCGATGACAGTAATGGCACAAACTGGATTTTTCTCATGTAGACTGACATTTTATTTTCATGCATTCAGCTACAAATTTCTCAGTATCTGGAAGCTGATGAATATCCCAAACTGAATATATGCATTTTTATTATATACAGATATCTAAAATGCTAAGTGAATATAAACTATGCTTACATTGCTATTCTATACAACACACCTAGTTTTCAATTCTGAGTTTAAATGTTCAGTGGTTACATAACATAAACTGGAGACATCATTTTTCTAAAATCTGAGCATACCATTCTTCATGTTAAAACAATACAAACCCAGTAATTACCACCCAACGGGTTCTTAATAATGTTATAGATGACCATGTGCAATAAAGAGATTTCTTTTTAATTTGAACCTTTATCTGAAAGTTACACTTCCTGCTGGGTGCAGATTTCTGCTTCCCTCACTAGCCTTCAGGGAAATACAAGAAGATAAACAGATCCTAAGCAAGGCAGGATGTGCAAATATAAAGCAAGATTTGAGAGTAGGTAGGCAACCACGACTATTCTTGGAGCTTATCTGATGGATCCCAAAAGCAGAATTCCATGGGGTAGTGCTTCCAATGCCTCCAATTAAAGCAGTGTTTCTCATATTTTAACATGACCTAGACCGGTCTGTTAAAAAACATAGCCTCTTGGGCCCATCCTAGACTTATAAGATCTGTACCCCTGAAACATAGAGACCAGGGAAACGATCGATAGATAGATAGATAGATAGATAGATAGATAGATAGATAGATAGATAGATAGATAGATAATAGGTAAAGTTTAGCCAAATCAAGATTTCTAGATAATTCTGATGAACACAGTCATGTGAGAACATCAAACTAAGGGATAACAAGAAGAAAGAATTAATGAAGACACAACATCACCTTGTCATATAAGAACATATGTGTCATATATGACATATGCGTCATATAAGAACCTATGCTCCAGAAGGGGAAACTCAAATCAGAGACAAATGTAACAGAAGCTGCGCTCTTTGCCACTGAATCCAGGAATTCCTCAAGATACATGATAAGGATCTGGAAGCTGATGAATATCCCACACTAAATATGTAAATGTCTGCACATTTATAGAGAGCCATCTAAAACGTTAACTAAAGGTAGACTATGATACCTTATGAAACCTTATATTGATACCTTATGAAATTCACGCAGTTTTCAATTCTGAGTCTCCATATTCAGTAACTTCTTTGCTATCTTTAAAACATCTCAATTAAGCAAATGAAATCATTCCCAAAATTGTCGCATACAAGCACCAGCGCTGAAGGCCTGAGTCTGGAGAATGAAATCTAGGGAGCATAGGTTGGGCACGTTACACAGAGGACTCAGGAAGCATCAGAGCAGACTGCACTGGAACTGGGGAAGCCTGGTGAGCAGATGCCCAGGTCTCCACGAAAGAAGAGCTCCTCAGCCTAAGCAGTTCGACCCCACTGAAAGGAGCTGGAGCTCTCTCCGCTGCCACTGAGCCCTCTCAGGGACCATGTGTCAGGGCTGACCTGCAGGCAGGCAGTGAGCAGCCCTGGCCACTGCAGTTGCTGTGATGCCTGAGAGACACCTGCTGTGAGGCTGGCTTCAGTCACAACTCAACTGCTGACCTGAGAATCTGCCAGTCCTTTTGGGAAGCTAACTGGAAGGATAAGCCCTTCCCCAACTATGGTGTGAGCCCCCATTTCCATGTACTTCTTAACACAAGGAAGGAAGCAAAATTTTCCCTCCCTCCAGTGTCAGGCATCCATTGTCCATTTTCTCTCCACAAAACAAATATCAAATTAGCCTTTTTTTTTCTTTTCTTTTCTTTTTTTCTTTTTTCTTTTTTCTTTTTTTTTTTTTTTTTTTGAGACAGGGTGTCACTGTCACTAAGTTGCTCTGACTGACCTGGAAGTAGCTATGTAGACCAGACTGGCCTGGAAAACACAGACAGAGATCCAAGTTCCTCTGTCTCCCAAGTGCTGGAATTAAAGGCTCAACCACCACACCCTACTAGAAAAATTAACTCTTAAACATGTTGCCTAAGAAAGAATTGTTCAATTTCAGCAATGAAATGAAAGCACAGAAACACATACATACACACACACACACACACACACACACACACACACACAGCCATGCTTGCTCAGAAGCATACACCTTTTTTTCCTGGGTCATCCATTTGTAGCTCAGCCACACATCTTTCCTATGTTTCTACTTGCAGTCATCACTTTTAGTAGAGGTTTAGGTCAGGAATCAACTTGATGTGGCGTCAGCTGCCACCTCAGCAGGAAAGAGTATGACCTCAAGGGTAAAGAGCAACATCTCATGTTGCGCTGCACACTCCACTGAGTCCAACAGAAAAACAGCAGTAAATTGCTTTGTTGGCTCCTAACACTCAGTTTTCTCATCTGGAAATAGGGGATGATGGGACGTGAGGTAAGCATTAATTAATATTTGGGAAGGTTTTTTTTTTTTTTTGAGATGCTGATGAGAGCCACAAACTATTATTTTTCTCGGCATGGGTAAACAAGCAGTTGGTACAAATCCAACTGAAGCTTGCTGTGTTAATTACCCATAAGACTTGAAGCTGCAGTATAAAATCTATTTGTACTTCCCTGCCCCAGGCAAAAGAGCACCTTTAGTGTCTTACAGTGAATCTTCAAAAGAAAGAAGCAGACAATTTGGGCCAGAGAATATAAAGTGGTTCACAAAGGCTCCTTTTGCCTTAAGGTAACCATTTGGGAAAGAAAAAAAAATTAAATCATAAATATGGATAAAACTTGAGTTGTACATGTAACTTGCAGTGACCAACAAAAAGCACAATTTATCAAATAATAAAGTCCAAGATGTCAAACCATAAAAATATTCATCCGCATACCAGTCTTCTATGTACCTCAAAACTGTTGAGTTGCTAGTTTCACAAAATCCCATAGAAGCTTAGAAGCTAAGTGCTTCATAGAAAAAGCAGGGCCTCCAGGAAATTGTGCTTCCTCAGACAGGTGAGAGGGTCACTCGGTGGGCTTCAAGGAAGACTGCTTATATATCACATGGAAGCCAGAAAGTTTAGACAGGAAAACCTGGATTCAGAGACTGTCACAAGAAAATACAAGTGAAATGGTCCAGGCTAGCAAAATGGGGAAGATTACTCTTTACAAGGACCACAACCCAACTCAGATACTCCACCATTTTAAATCTGACTGAAGAGTACAGTTCTAAAGAAATGTATGATAGAAAAGCATCTACCAGCAAAAAGGCCTTCCATTTTTGGAGACAGAAGGTGGCAAATATCTTTCAAGTCCTCTTGGGTTCCAAGTTTGCCTTGCAGTAAGAAGGTAGAAAAGAAAGGAAAGAAAAAAAAGCAACAGCTTAACAAAAGCTCAGGCATTGTGTTCCTCAAGCAGAGGAGACAGCAGCTCCTGAATATTCTTAGAAATGTAATTCTTAGGGGTAATTTCAGATCTAGCAAACAGAAACTTGGGGTGGAGTTATATTGATACTCTCTGATTGATAATTTCAAGCTGGTCTGGCATAAATTTGAATGCTATGTATCTACTAAAAATGTTGAATTTTATCTCTGGTGACTGTGCAGGCAGGCAGGTAGGGCCAGGAGCACAGGGAACACAGGAGTGGCAGAGCAGTTGGGACAGGGTCCTTCCAGGCTCCATCTGCACCTAGGACCTGGGTTGAGTCACAGCACTCTGTCTCAGGAGAGAGCTGCTCTTCCAGAGGTGCTGAGACAGGCTTGCAGGTCCACAGGAGGGACAAGCTTCAGCCAGAGACAGCAGGACCAACTAACATCAGAGATAACCAGATGGCGGAAGGCAAATGCAAGAATGTTACCAACAGAAACCAAGACAACATGTCACCATCCAAACCCAGTTTTCCCACAACAGCAAGTCCAGGATACCACAACACGCCGGAAAAGCAAGATTTGGATTTAAAATCACAACTCATGATGCTAATAGAGGGTGCTTCAAGAAGGACATAAATAAATCGCTTAAAGAAATACAGGAGAACACATGTAAACAGGTAGAAACCCTTAAAGAATTACAGGAAAGTACAACCAAACAGGTGAAGGAATTGAACAAAACCATCCAGGATCTAAAAATGGAAGTAGAAACAATAAAGAAATCCCAAAGGGAAACAACTCTGGACATAGAAAACCTAAGGAAGAAGTCAGGAGTCATAGATGTAAGCATCAACAACAGAATACAAGAGATAGAAGAGAGAATCTCAGATGCAGAAGATACCATAGAAAGCATTGACACAACAGTCAAAGAAAATGCAAAATGCAAAAAGCTCCTAACCTAAAACATCCAGGAAATCCAGGACACAATGAGAAGACCAAACCTAAGGATTATAGGTATAGAAGAGAGTGAAGATTTCCAACTGAAAGGGCCAGTAAATGTCTTCAACAAAATTATAGAAGAAAACTTCCCTAACCTAAAGAAGGAGATACCCATGAACATAAAAGAAGCCTACTGAACTCCAAATAGATTGGACCAGAAAAGAAATTCCTCCTGTCACATAATAATTAAAACATCAAATGCACTAAACAAAGAGATAATATTAAAAGCAGTAAGGGAAAAAGGTCAAGTAACATATAAAGGGAGACCTATCAGAATTATATCAGATTTCTCACCAGAGATTATAAAAGACAGAAGACCCTGGGCAGATGTCATATAGAACCTAAGGGAATACAAATGCCAACTCAGGCTACTATACCCAGCAAACTCTCAATTACCATAGATGGAGAAACCAAGGTACAACATGACAAAAACAAACTTACACAATATCTTTCCACAAATCCAGCTCTTTAAAGGATAATGAATGGAAAACACCAACAAAAGGAGGGAAACTACACACTAGAAAAAGGAAGAAAATAACCTTCTTTTAACAAACCAAAAAGAAGAGAGCCACACAAACATAACTCCACCTCTAACAACAAAAATAACAGGAAGTAACAATCACTTCTCCTTAATATCTCTTAATATCAATGGATCCAATTCTTCAATAAAAAGACATAAACTAATGGACTGGATACATAAACAGGACCCAGCATTTTGATACATACAGGCAACTCACCTCAGGCACTAAGACAGACACTACCTCAGAGTAAAAGACTAGAAAACAATTTTCCAAGCAATTAATACCAAGAAACAATCTGGCGTAGTCATTCCAATGTTGAATAAAATCGACTTTCAATCTAAAGTCACCAAAAAAAGACATGGAAGGACACTTCATACTCATCAAAGGAAAAATCTACCAAGATGAACTCTCAATTCAGAACATCTGTGTTCCAAATACAAGGGCACCCACATTTATAAAAGAAATTTTACTAAAGCACAAAGCACACATTGCACCTCACACAATAATATTGGGAGACTTCAACACCCTACTCTCATCAGGGAAACACAAACTAAACAGAGACACAGTGAAATTAACAGAAGTTATGAACCAAATGGATTTAACAGATATCTATAGAACATTTTATCCTAAAACAAAAGAATACACCTTCTCAGCACCTCAGGGTACCTTCTCCAAAACTGACCATATACTCAGTCACAAAACAGATCTCAGCAGATATAAGAAGATTGAAATAATCCCATGGACCTTATCAGATCACCACAGACTAAGGCTGATCTTCAATAACAACAAAACAACAGAAAGCCCACATACACAGGGAAACTGAACAACATTCTACTCAATGATAACTTGGTCAAAGAAGAATTAAGGAAAGAAATCAAAACCTTTTTAGAATTTGATGAAAATGAAGGCACAACATACCCAAACTTATGGGACACAATGAAAGCAGTGATAAGAGGAAAACTCATAGCTTTGAGAGCCTCCAAAAAGAAACTGGAAAGAACATATACTACAAGCTTGACAGCACATCTGAAAGCACTAGAACAAAAAGAAACAAATACACCCTAAAGGAGTAGAAGGTAGGAAATCATCAAACTCAAGGCTGAAATCAACCAAGTAGAAACAAAAAGAACTATACAAAGAATCAACCAAACCAGGAGCTGGTTCTTTGAAAAACCCACAAGATAGATAAACCCTTAGTCAAACTAACCAGAGGACACAGAGACAGTATCCAAATCAGTAAAATCAGAAATAAAAAGGGAGACATAACAGATACTGAGGAAATCCAAAAAAATCATCAGATCCTACTACAAAAGCCTATACTCAACAAAAGTGGAAAATCTAGATGAAATGGACAATTTTCTAGACAGATACCAGGTACCAAAGTTAAATCTGGATCAGATAAATGACCTAAACAATCCAATAATCCTTAAAGAAATAAAAGCAATCATTAATAGACTCCCAACCCAAAAAGAAAAAAAAAAAAAAAGCCTAGGACCAGATGGGTTTAATACAAAGTTCTATCAGACCTTCAAAGAAGACCTAATACCAATACTCTTCAAGCTATTCCACCAAATAGAAACAGAAGGAACACTACCCAGCCTGTTCTATGAAGCCATAATTACTTGATACCTAAACTGCACAAAGACTCAACAAAGAAACAGAACTTTAGACCAATTTCCCTTAGGTGTATGGATGCAAAAATACTCAATAAAACTCTTGCCAACCGAATCCAAGAAAACATCAAAACGATCATCCACCATGATCAAGTAGGCTTCATCCCAGGGATGCAGGGATAGTTCAATATATGGAAATCCATCAATGTAATACACTATATAAACAAACTTAAAGAAAAAAAACCAAATGATCATTTCATTAGATGGTGAGAAAGCATTTGACAAAGATCCAACACCTCTTCATGATAAAAGTCTTGGAAAGATCAGGAATTCAAAGTCCATACCTAACATAGTAAAAGCAATATGCAGCTAAACCAGTAGCCAACATCAAATTAAATGGAGAGAAACTTGAAGCAATCCCACTGAAATCAGGGACTAGACAAGGCTGTCCACTCTCTCCCTACCTGTTCAATATAGTACTCAAAGTCCTAGTCAGAGCAATTAGACAACAAAAGGAGGTCAATGGGATACAAATTGGGAAGAAGTCAAAGTATCACTATTTACAGATGATATGATACCATACTTAAGTGACCCCAAAAATTCCACCAGAGAAGTCCTTTAAACTCCGTTAAACCTGATAAACAACTTCAGCAAAGTGGCTAGATATAAAATTAACTCAAACAAATCAGTAGCCTTCCTCTACTCAAAGGAGAAAGAGGCTGAGAAAGAAATTAGGGAACCGACCCTTCACAATAGTCACAAATAATATAAAATACCTTGGTGTGACTCTAACCAAGCAAGTGAAAGATCTGTATGACAAGAACTTCAAGTCTCTGAAGAAAGAAATTGAAGAAAATCTCAGAAGATGGAAAGCTCTCCCATGCTCATGGGTTGGCAGGGTTAATATAGTAAAAATGGTCATCTTGCCTAAAGCAATTTACAGATTCAACGTAATCCCCATCAGAAATTCCAACTCAATTCTTCATAGAGTTAGAAAGAGCAATTTCCAAATTCATCTGGAATAACAAAAAACCCAGAATAGCAAAAACTATTTACAATAAAAGAACCTCTGGCAGAATCACCATCCCTGACCTCAAGCTGTACTACAGAGCAATAGTGATTAAAAACTGCATAGTATTGGTACAATGACAGGCAGTTAGATCAACAGAATTGAATTGAAGACCCAGAAATGAACCCACACACCTATGGTCACTTACTTGATCTTTGACAAAGCAGCTAAAACCATCTAGTGGAAAAAAGACAGCATTTTCAACAAATGGTGCTGGATCAACTGGAAGTCAACATGTAGAAGGATACCCATTGATCTATTCTTATCTCCCTGTACAAAGCTCAAGTCCAAGTGGATCAAGGACCTCCACATAAAACCACTGAATCTAATAGAAAAGAAAGTGGCGAAGAACCTGGAGCACATGGGCACAGGAGAAATTTTCCTGAACAGAATACCAATAGCTTATGCTCTAAGATCAAGAATTGACAAGTGGGACCTCATAAAATTACAAAGTTTCTGTAAGGCAAAGGACACTCTCAACTGGACAAAATGACAACCAACAGATTGGGAAAAGATCTTTACCAATCCTACATTAGATAGAGGACTAATATCCAATAGATACAAATAACTCAAGAAATTAGAGTCTAGAGAACCAAATAACCCTATTAAAAATGGGGTACAGAACTAAACAAAGAATTCTCAACTGAGGAATACCAATGGCTGAGAAACACCTAAAGAAATGTTCAACATCCTTAATCATCAGGTAAATGAAAATCAAAACAACCCTGAGATTCCATCTCACACCAATCAGAATGGCTAAGATCAAAAATTAAGGGCATGGCAGATATTGACAAGGATGTGGAGAAAGAGGAACACTCCTTCATTTCTGGTGGGATTGCAAGCTGGTAAAACCACTCTGGAAATCAGTTTGGCAGTTCCTCAAAAAATTAGACATAGTACTGCCTGAGGACCCACTTATACCACTCCTGGGCATATACCCAGAAGATGCTCCAACATGTAATAGGTACACACGCTCTACTATGTTCACAGCAGCCTTATTTATAATATCTAGAAGCTGGAAAGAACCCAGATGTCCCTCAACAGAGGAATGGATACAGAAAATCTAGTACATTCACACAATCACAAAAGAACACACATGGTATGCACTCGCTGATAAGTGGATATTAGCCCAAAAACTCAGAATACCCAAGATGCAACTCACAGACCACATGAAGCTCAAGAAAAAGGAAGACCAATGTGTGGATACTTTGATCCTTATTGGAAGGTTGATCAAAATATCCATGGCTCATAGCCAACCAATAGACTGAGCCTAGGTCCCCAATGGAGCACCTAGAGAAAGGACCCAAGGAGCTGAAGAAGTTTGCAGCCCCACAGGAGGAACAATAATATGTACCAACCACTACCCCCACCCCGAGCTCCCAGGGACTAAACCACCAACCAAAGAATACACATGGAGGGACCCATGGCTTCAGCTGCATATGTAGCAAAAGATGTCCATTTCAGACATCAATGAGGGGAGAGGCCATTGGTCCTACGTAGACTTGATGCCCCAGTGTAGGGGAATGCAAGCCAGGAAATTGGGGGGAGAGTGTTGGTAAGCAGAGGGAGGGGGGATGGGATGGGGGTTTTCGGAGGGGTAAAGAGGAAAAGGGATACCATTTGAAATGTAAATAAATCAAATATCTAATAAAAAAAAGAAAGAAAGAAAAGGAACAATGTGACTCAACTTGACTCACAGCATGAGAAAGCTAACCGGGTAGGAAATGTCAGTCAAGAACACCCATATGAACTGATATAGGGTTTCATGAGTGTGACCGTTTAGGGCATAGGACCTGCAATAAATAATGTGAGACTAATTTTCCTCTTTAAGAATCATTTTTCTATTACCAACAATAAAATAAGCAAATAAAAAAGGCTGCCAGTTACAGCGGTGGCCACCCACTGTAATACACTCTGAGGTCTATGGCGGTATAGGAGATGTTTTAACTCTGTCCTTCGGTAAATAAGTAGATGGGATGTGCCTCACTCCCAGATCTTTAACATGAATGATTTTCAAGTGTCCTTTCTCACAATCCTCCCCAGTTCAGGTTGACTCTGACGACAGCAACCTCAGGAGGGCCTAGAAGGCATGCCTTCAAGATGTTTCAGTAGCCACAAATTGACACCTCGTAAAGAGTTCATCAGAACCAAATCCCTAGCCTGAATCCTAGATGAGAAAACAGACAAACTGGGGGCTGGAGAGATGGCTCAGCGATTAAGAGTACTGACTGCTCTTCTAAAGGTCCTGAGTTCAAATCCCAGCAATCACATGGTGGCTCATGACCATCTGTAATGAGATCTGGCGCCCTCTCTGGTGTGTCTGAAGACAGCCACAGTGTACTTACATATAATAATAAATAAATCTTAAAAAAAAAAGAAATGAAAAGAAAAGAAAACACAAACAACAAAAGCCGTGAATTTTGTTATTCAGGTGATAGATGGATTTTTCTTTAACCTCAATTTATCTGCCTTAAATAATATAGTAGCCCACAGGTCCATGATATATCCTTCTATAACTAAATCTGAACATAATCATGCTCTCAAATAAAGGTATAAATCTGAACGCTTGATACCTTTTAGTAATTTTTTGCTAGAACATGCACACACATTCTAAGAAAAGAAGACACTGTAGTGGGAATGATGGAGCCAGAGAGATGACCCACAGGTTAAGAGCACTTATTCTTTCAGAGGGCCAGAGTTCAGTTCCCAGCACCCATACGGAGACTCAAAACAGCTGTAACTCCATTTCCAAAGGATCTGACACCCTTTTTCTGACTTCCATGGGCTCTACACACACATGGTGCACAGACTTTCAAGCAGGCAAAACATTTATACATATAAAAGAAGAATAAATATTTTTTAAAGGCTGAGATAAATATTACAGGTCTTCCTTTGAACTTCATGTACATTTGTTACATACATCCATGCTGACATTAATATAACAAAAAGAAAGAGTTCAGATCAATATATTCCTTTCCTTTACTAACCTTGACATGAAACTTCCTTGCAAGAAAGTCTATTATTGCCTCAGTGTCTGCATTTACCTTCCAGAACAGAAAAAGAAAGCCATCTGTGATTGTACTGCACAATTAATATGATATTTATTCATCTAAGTTTAATACACCTCTAAGTCTAAATACTAAACCTGAGTCTGTTCAGCATAATTGCTTTTACATATCATGCTGGGTCCTAAAAATAGGACCTAACATATTCCTGCTGCACGCGTACATTTATAGTGCAGTTTTATTTTAACTTCTTTGCCTCCTCAACTCAGGTCTGAGGTCGTCTTACTGGGCGAGCTCAATGAAGATACTGTGACATCATATGCTCTGTTATTAAAAGGAAAACGTGAGCTGTGACAACTTTGACGGAGTTCAGAAAGGAAGAATGGCAGGCGGAGAGGCTTCTAGATTTCCAAAAGACAAGGAGACACCCCATCTCCTCAAACAAACCCAGCCTCCCACTTCACACTTAGGTTAGACCAATGGGGACTTCCGTATGCTCCTGAGTTCTGAAGTTGGCTAGCCTGAGTTTAAATCCCTTCTGTACCATTTACTGGCTCTGTTACCATAGAAATTTCTGAACCTGTCTGCACTTAAATGTTTACTGCTTAAGTATAGAATACACCACTGAGTCTCGATGTGTTTTTTCGGGGCTCATTCAAGAAGTGAAACCTCCTCCTAGCTGAAAGTAAGGCTCTTTACACCTTACATCAAGCAAGGCTCTGACACCAGCCTCCCTCCATAGCCCATGGCTCCCTAGTCCACCCCAATCACAGGCATGAGCAGAACATCTGTTTGTTTCCTGTCCATTGATGATGTTATGCTGCTTCTCAGTGTCTTTCAATGCTCAGGTTAACTGAGAAAATCTTAGCTTTAGAAAGAGAAGGAAAACCATCATCCTCGCCTAGCCACTGCCATCCATCTCTTGCCATCACCCATCCCTTGTCTGAGCGTCGCTCAGCTGCTGGGCTCGGAAGGCAACACACACCTTTCCAATGAGCTCTTGCTCTCAACTATAATTATCCACCATCACTTCGCTTGTTTGTTTAGCTCTCTTACCCTTCAGACCTGGGAGGACCTAGATAGAAGCCATTTTGCTGTTTCTTTGGCCTGGGCCATGCTACTGAAGGGAGTCAGTCATATGGTGCATGCTGTCCAATGTCAGCTTTGTGCTGAGGCTTCGTCTGAACTTGGTGCTTATCTTGGTGTCTATGTCTGAAACCTAGACTTCTCCCCTAACCCCTTTGGCCAGGCCCTTCAATCTTCTCTGTGTTTGTTTGTTTGTTTGTTTGTTTGTTTGTGTTTTGCCTGACTCAATGCACGCCCCCTATAGTATAATATAATGTACTCATTTCAGAGTTTTGGTTTATTAAATGGAACGCATGCTTCTGGAAGCCAGGGACCTGTGGGTATTATTCACTGATGAACTCTAACCCTTTAAATCAGCACTTGGCACATAAAGAAGTGCCCAGAAGCTGTTTGATGACTACACTCATGAGTAAATGTTTTCATATCAAAAACCTAAAAGCTCAATAATTACTGATTTATGAAATTAATGAATAACTTATCTGACCTAAAGTATTCTCATGCACAAGAACTCAAGAAAACAAAATTAAATCCGCCAGGAGCAGAAATAGGTCATGGTTTTATTTTTGCTTTGCTTTTCCTTGAGAGAGGCTTCAGCTAAGAACACACACCCTAAAGCCAGATAGAACTGGACTCAATTCCCAATGGAGACACGTTAGCCCCTTTATGAACTAATCCTTAGTCACCTCTGTTTTAATAAGTTCAGCAATAGTATCTGCCATTTGCAGCTGTTGTTCAGAAGCAGAGATGATACAGAGAAGCCCTAGACCACAGGCCATGACATATTGAAAGTGATTTTAAAGACTATTTATGCTGTGTGTGTGTGTGTGTGTGTGTGTGTGTGTGCCTGCTCCAGCTTTACATATATGATATGCACATGGTACAGCCATCCACTGGTGCCATACAGCATCAGATACCCTGGAACCAGAGTTAGAGATGGTTGTGAGCTACCTGGTATGGGTACTGAGAACCAAATCTGAGCCCTCTGTAAGAGCAGCAATGCTGAGCCATCCCCCCAGCTTTTTAAGCAGTACCTGCTATTCTAATTGTCTTCATGGTATACAGAGATTTTATAATACCCATATAACTCATTAAGAGCCACCTTCAAGAACCAGGATCCAGCATCAGGAAGGCTATGATCGTATCTCTGTTTCTACCGATATGGACTCATATCTCTAGAGCAGACCAGATTCCTGGGCATGCTGGGTGGTAGAGAGGGAGGGTAAACATAATATAGTTCTTTCATATCTGCTTAACTCTTTCTTCTCCTCAGCCACTGGATCCTCAAAACAACAACAAATTATACATCTTGCTCAAGCCAGATTTATGCATTCCTCCCTTCATTGAATCACCAATTCATCATCATTGAATAGTAACTATCAGTGCTGACTCTAATGCTAAGCCCAGGTTACATGTCGGTGGATAAATCAAAGAGCCTACCATAGGGAAAACAATCAATATCTAGAGATGCCAATATACAATCACAAACAGTGATTAGTGCTCTGAAAGACACACTGAGAGACCATAACAAAGGTAGAAACTGACCTGACTACATTGCACAAAGGGAAGTTACCTCAGAACTGAGAACTGAGGCCAGTGACTGTTTCATGGCATTCTGCTTCGCTACTCAACAGAGCACAAGTTCTTTAATGGTATAGAGGGTCTTAAATCTCATCTGCAAGGACCACAGAACCTCGGCAGGCTGAACATACCTTGGTTTATCAACAGTGCGTACCTAGTTGGCTTTGATTGCCATTTAACATATGCAAGGCAGAATAGAAAAGTAAGATTCTGAAGTCTGTAATCATATGAAGGTTAAATTTAAATATAGTATTCTGTCTGATGCCCTTTTAGAAGGGACTAAAGGTTTTAGCTTAATAATTAGAAACAAATTTTATTTCTCACAATAAAAATGGAGTAATTATTTCTTCCCTTTTCTTCTTTCCTCTTTTGTGATTATAGCTTGTTGCTGAGAGTATAGAACAGATCGAGAGAAGGAAGATGCTCCAAGCAAAACATTAAAACTTGTAACCTTCAAGGGAACTGACATTAAAGACAGTTGACATAATAAGACAGAGTTTTTCTACAGCCATTGTTTCTCATATATATATATATAAATATATATATTTGCAGCCCATGGTTTATGAAAAGATACAGGGATCTTGGCTTGTCTTCTGGTTTTTAATAGGTGCCTATAGAAAAAAAAAAGAGGAGAGAACAAAGTCCCCAAAAATAGCCTAATACTGGCATATCCCTTCTCTTTTTGTTTTTCTCTCGCTTCTGAGAATAAAGACAAACAGAATTTAGACTCGCTGGGAAGAACTGCCTGGCACTGTTCATTCATGTTTTCAGCTGTAATTAAGCATCTAATGCTCCAGATGGCTAAGTATTCAAAATTAGTACATTTCAGCTCCACTGAAACACTTTATTTCGAAATGTTCAAAATACTATCCAGTGGTGCTTAACAACTGTGTGAGGGAGTCTTTCAAAACTTGGGAAGGTTTATTATAATCTGTGCCCACTCAGAAAATGTATACTTTGATACTTCTGGCTCTCTTTCCTGTCTTTCCTGTTGACCTCTGTGATGGTTACTACTGACTCGCAACTTGGCAGAATCAAGAACCATCTAGGAGACAAACCTCTGGGTCTATTTTTTGAGGGAGTTTCTAGACTGTGCTAAAGTGGAAAGGCCCACCCTGACTGTGGACCTAAGGAAAGGCCTATTTCATTGGCTGGGATCTCAGACTTAATAAAAATGAGGGAGTGATCTGAATATTAGCATTCATCCTCTCGGCTTCCTGACTAGGGATACAGTGTAACCAGCTTCCTCAAAATTCCTGCTGTAATGGCTTCTCCACCATAATCAAATCCCTTCTCAAAATCCTTAGCTTTATGAGGAAATGGTATAGTCTTGCAGATTCTACAGAGTTCAATTCCTTGACTTTTTTTTTAAATATTTGATGCTTTCTAAATATTTCTTTCTTTCACATGTATACATAAACAACATTAAAGTCAGTTGATAGAGGTTTTCTATGGCTTATGTAACATATATACATACAAATGTAAGCTGCCTTGTAGGTGCTGGGAATTAACCTGGGTTCTCTGGAAAAGCAACTAGTGTTCTTAACCACTGAGCTGATTCTTGACTTTGCATCTAACCGTGTGGTTTGTTCCAGGTATGGCCTGTAGGCACAAGTGGCAGCTGCCAGTGCTAGATCAAGACTTCAGGAACATTCGCTTCTGTGCTCACATTTCTACAGTTGTCATGGAGAGATTCTCTCAGTAGACAGCTAGTTCTGCACCATCCTGTACCACGAAATGAATACATAAAACGCACGGCTGAAGACAAACCCATATCAAAACCTAAGTCCAAGGGGACTTGCAGGTAGAATCAGAGCTATCCAGTTGAACCTCAAAGTTTATCAGAAGACTGTCAGCCTGCAAATACATGACTGGGAAGAAAGCATCCCTTCATTGACTGAACTGGAAGATAATTTGTTATCCATCAAAAGCTGGCTAATAAACTATGCCTCTGTCCCACTCTCCGAGATCACTGACAAAAGAATCTGAAAGGAAGAAGGATACTTCAAGCCACATAAAGAATAGATCAGAAATTTCTGGGCATATTTGCTTTAGATCCCTAATAGAACTAATCTATTTGGATCTGGACAAATCTTTGACACACAGAGGCTACCAGCCCCATAAAATTCTCTTAAGTTAGTTTTACTGAAAGTTGTTTGGCACATGTGTTAACACTACTTTTTATCAGAAAAAAAGACTGGTGGGCTGGATATTGTCTCTTCTTGGGAGCTAGAGAGATGTCTCAATGGTTAAGAGCACTGACTGCTCTTCTAGAGGTCCTAAGTTCAATTCCCAGCAACCACATGGTGGCTCACAACCATCTGTAATGGGATCTGATGCCCACTTCTGGTGTGACTGAAGACAGTGGCAGTGTAGTCATATAAATTAAGTAAATAAATCTTTGAAAGAAAGAGAGAGAGAGAGAGAGAGAGAGAGAGAGAGAGAGAGAGAGAGAGAGAGAGAGGAAGGAAGGAAGGAAGGAAGGAAGGAAGGAAGGAAAGAAGAAAATGGTCTCTTCTTTTAAAATAGATTTTAGAGAAGAAATTTTAAATGAATCTGTGCAAGGAAACATGTGGTTTTTGTATTGTATAAGCACTGCAATTGTTTCACAAATGTTCATTGACTACTATCCTGACAACTGGACAAGTTCCATAAATCACATTAGTAGGTATTTATAAAAATATTTATTGTAAAGTAAATTGATACTTTTGAATTAGTAAGTGGAAGCCTAGACTGGTACATACCTGAAATCTAGCACCTGAGAAGCTAAGGCAGGAGGATCATGAATTTAATGTCAACCTGAGCTACACAGGACAAGATCCTCTATCAAAACAAACCAACCACAGTGGAGGGGAATGTTGGGGAGGTGGATTCATTAATAAAGTGCTTGCAGTGTGGGCATGGAGACTGAAGCTTAGATCCCCAGCACTCGGGATAAAAGCCAGACGTAACAGTCCACACATGCAGACCCAGAACTATTGAGGGAAATTTATATCAAATTCATGCCAAGGCAGTGAGCTACTTGATCAACGAGAGAGACACATTCTCAAAACAAAACTAAACAGCGAGGATAACAAATGAGGAGAACACCTGATATCAACCCCTGGCTTCCTCAGACACGGATACACATAGGTACACACTCCTGCACATGTGCACTAACACAAGCAAAGCTAAATTAGCCTCAGTTTTTAGTTACATTAATGGGCAAATTAAGAAAGCCTAAATATTATGCTGGAGGCAACACAGGATCCATACAAAGACCATCTGTTTATATTTCCCCCCAAGCACTACTATATCTCCCAAGGAAATTTTTCCTATGAAGCGATTACATAAACTACTTCCTCCAGTGGGGGGTAAAAAAAATCCTAAGAAGACATTAAACGATCTCTCTGCTAATTGATCTCTCTGTATAAAAGAAAAAATAGAGAAGAAGCCAAGATTTTATTATTCTGTCTGCATTAACCACTCTCCGATTCTGCTCCTTAAGTCCCTTGAGGGACTCAATTATGACCAGACCTTGTTGTCCCTGTTTGAGTTGCAATTTTTCTGTTTCTGTCTTTCCCTATCCCTTTTTCTCTTCCCTCCATTTTCCTGTATAGCTGTATTAGCATCTTTAGAAGGGCAGTTTCCTACATAAACTACACAAGTGGTACACTGCACAGACCAGTCGTGTGGTGTGGCCCACCTGCCCATTCCACGTGAGGGGTACAGGGTGGCAGCCTGTAAATTAGAGAATCATGAATTTGGAGTGGGGGCCACAGCAGAAATTTTCCAGGCTAGTAAACAAAATAGATTTCTTATGTGGAAGTAAGGGGAAAGGAGACATTGGAATTATGGATTAAGAATACTGCAGAAAGGACCACGTTGCCCAATACGTTCATTTGAGTGATTACAGGATAAAGAAGGTGATGAGTTCTAAATATGAAGCTTTCTATTAAGTAATTGCTCGAGAATTCAGAATAAAGCAATGAATTAAGTACATCTTACATTACTCACATGGTAGCAATGAATGATTTTAATTATATTAGTTCAGATCCGCTGTTGCTTTCTGATGATTCTTGCTTAGAGCAACTGTGCATTAAATCCATTAAGTATGTGAAAATGCTGGGTATGTGCAAGAGATTAATTTGAAATCCGTCATGTTGCTTTCCTCTGTTTTGACTTTGGGTATTCATTTACATTTAGAAATAGTGCTTCAAGCATGGGTGAGTTCTTACAGTGTGCAGATAAATTTGATCTGCAACTATGTCTTAAGAGTTAAGATAATCCCATCTGTGTTATTTACAGGCTATTGATTTAAATTTGAACACCTTGGGCTAAAGTTGCCAATCAATCTTATTTAAAAGACACAGTGGAATTGGGTCCTTTTCTCTTTGGAAATAATGACTATTCTACCCTACTACAATCCCTTGTGTTGCCCTGGTTTTTAAAGTGCTCAAGTATATTGTTTTTACTGTAAGCTGCCTCCAAACTTCTCTGGGAATAAGAAGGGCAGAAATCCATAAATAGAGTCAAAGTGAGTCATGAATTAGTCAATGGAGAAACTGCCAAAGGGCTATGCTTATCTATAAGGCCAGAATGGGCCTGCTGGCTAGAATTTGGGACAAAATACAAAACCACCCACTTCACAAACTAAAATAAGAACTGGGATAAATGTTAACACCTGATAGTTTCTTAATCTAAAATTAAAGGAAGCCAATTACGCAGTTCTGGTACAGCAATTTTGACTCCTGGGATCTAGAACCCAAGGTGGACCCTTAAATCATCTGGGTTTACTATTCTCCCTCCTCCATCTGGCTCCTGTCCCCAATCTCTAGCTCTTCAAGGAAAAAAAGAGTCTGAGCCCAAACAAGGCATGTAGCTTCCTTTGGCTGGCCCTGGGCATTGGAACCTCCTGAACAATGGGCCAGATTCTCCTTCATAGTTATTTCTCTGTAATCACTGACAGCCAGCAGGGCAGAGCCTCTGTTAAATGCTCTCTGCCTCAGCATGAGTTCTATATAACATCAGGGGACGTTACTTCCAACAAGTTCAATCAACTGTTGCCATTCCATGCAGATACACACTTCTTAGGCTCTCTGTCTCTCTCTCTGTCTCTCTGTCTCTCTCTCTCTCTCTCTGTCTCTCTGTCTCTCTCTCTCTCTCTCTCTCTCTCTCTGTCTGTCTCTCTCTCTCTCTCTCTCTCTCTCTCTCTCTCTCTCTCTCTCTCTCTCTCTCTCTCTCTCTCTCTCTCTCTCTCATTTTATTCATTCCTCCATCTAAAAGATGCTAAACAGAGGATATGGAAACTGAAAAATGCATGCAAATTATCTCTACAACCTTTGCCCTAAATAAACAATTAGAGATTCATTTCTGTAGACTTTATCCTTAAAAGTAAGTCAGATCATATAACTAAAGGTTTTATATACACTACAGAAGGTTTTACAATGTAAGTCACTAGTCATAGCCTGGTATAGTAGTGCATGCCTCTGATCCCAGTACTGGAAAGACAGCGGCAGGTGGATCTTGGCCGAACCAGGTGAGTTCAAAGCCAGCCTGGTCTACAGTGAGGTCCAGGATGCCCAGGACTACACAATGATACCCTATCTTAAAAAAGAAGTCACCAGTTACTCACAACTAATAATTGGACCTTATTACATGGTCAGTCTGATAAAGATTGAGAATTTTTAAATTTTATTTGTAAATTTGAGAAAAATTTATATTTTTATTAGTGTGAAACTATGTATTTATTAATTTCACATTTTTAGTTTTAATAGCCTTCCATTTTACTTTAACCCTTGAATCATTCAAGATATAATTGCTTTCCTACAGTGCCCGTGATTGTCACCAGCATTATTTCTGGTGTACACATAAGGACATGATCTACCTAATAAGAAGGAAATAGATTACTCCAAATAAAGTGTTTTGAGTCACTTCTACTTTTATAATGAGCACCCTAATATTTTAGTATTCATATTGCAATATTTTAGAACATACCAGATAGTATGATTTACAGTTCTAAAACAAAAGGTAAGCATGGAAATTAAGCAAAATCACAAGACTGCTTTCATGTTGCAAAAAAATATGTATAGATAAAAAGGAGGCCATATATTTGACAGAGAGAGGGGATGGGTTATTCAGGGGCTTGGGAGAAGCAAACAGAAGGGAGAATTATAATTAAATTACAATCTAAAAAATAAAATATATAAATGTAATTAGTGAAAAAAAGTAAGAAACTTCAGCAAATACATTGTGAAACTGATAAAAAGTCTCTTCTAAACAGTCGTAATATTTGTTGAAATTAGTTTTTCTGGTATCTGAATAGAATTACTGTTATAATTTTTAATGATTTTTTTTTCAGAGACTCTAGCTATCAGCTATCTATTTGGTTCTTAGGTAAAAAGGAAAATTATTTTTAAGTGAAGATATGACAAATTATTCAATTACTGAGATTTTTTATTGGAAAATCATGACATTAAAAGCTACTTTATAAAAACAGGAAATATCTTCAAAAAAGCTAACAAATGATTGTGAATAAATTCTAATAATATTCTAACATTAGAAAAAAATTAACTCAAATTTTTTTTTTAAGAAAATTCAGGCTGAGATAACACTTCATTGGGTGAAGCAATTGAGGCTCACGTATAAGGACAAGAGCTTGGATTTCCAAAATCCAAGTACAGGTGACTACACCAGAACACCTGTAATTCCATCACGCATCTCTCTCTTTCATTCTCACACTTACATATGCACAAATGCACACACACGCAAACACACATATACACACAAATAAACATATGACCAAAAGTACATACACTGAGATTTTTTTTAAACCTCATGTATTTTTCCTTTGTTTTAATTGAAATATGTAAATTTGTGCCTAATCATTTATCTTTTGTTTTAAAGAACTTCTAAAACATTGAAAACTCACACTCATTACAAAGATATTTTGTGTAAATTTAATTGTGTGTATGCGTGTGTGTGTGTGTGTGTGTGTGTGTGTGTGAATCAGAAGGCAAAGTTGTTTTTTTTTTATTTGTTTTGTTCTGTTTTGTTTTTTCCACCCTTATCTAGGTACTAGGGATCAAATTCAGGACAAATGGCTTGAGTAACAAATGATTTCACCCTCCAAGTCCTCTGGACCATCATGAGACAGATATCTTGAATCTTTACAACCATCATAGAATTACTCACTAAAATTAAATATTAGACCATATTATTCTAATATTTTAACAATATTTGATCAAAACTCAGTATTGTGTTCGTTTGTTGGGCATCGGTGAGCTTAGCTCAATGCCCCCAGCTGAGCTGTCTGCACAGGTTTCCTGAGAGCGGAGCTTCCTGCGGCTTAGCTTGATTTCTGTCTTCCTGCCCAGTGTGGTAGGGACTTGTCAGGTGCCTGACCTATGGCTATGATTGTTTCTTTTTCCTGTTGTTTTTCACCCGGCCTCTAGTATATATTGCTGGTCCCTCAGTAAACCTTGGGCATTCTCTTCACCAGAATGACCTGAGTCTGTATTTTCTGTTGATTAACAGAAATGCCCAGGTCTACGCCCGATACTCAGTACCGTGGCAGAGCGGGCGCCATCATTCTTTGAAAATGCTTGTTGGGTGAGTTGAAAAAGAAAGCTTTTAGTATTAGTGTTAACTGGTTTTTTGGTTGGTTTGGTTTGGTTTCAGATTTGTTTTGATTTGAGACAGGGTCTCACTATGTAGGCCTGCCTAACCTGAAATTTAGTTTATAGATCAGGCTGACACTGGACTCCTGAGCACTGGAATTAAAGAAATGCACCACAACACTTGGCCTTAATATTTTCTTAAAACAAAAGAATGCTTTCCAAATATTCAAGAGTCAAAGACTAAAAATGGTAATATGACTCATGCCACAAAATAAATCATAGAGTAATTTACATTTTTTCAATAAGATAACACTACATATAAATGACTTAAATTTAATGTCTCATAGAAATTGAGGAGGCTGAATAAATGGCTGTAGTGGTTGGCCTAATGCTGCTTGTATTCTAATGCTAATATTGGTTTCCCAAGACTGTTCACCCCAGAAACAAGAGACTCTGCCCCTAGCTTATTTCTGATTGGTAAATAAAGATGCCAACAGCCAATAGTTGGGCAGAAGAGACATAGGTGGGGTTTAGGTTCTCGGGCCTTGGGGTCCACCCGAGAAGCACTACAAGGGAAAGAAGAAGGTGGAGGAGGTGAGAGAAGCCACCGTGGGTTAGGTAAGCCATAAAAATGTAGACCGGAGGGCTGGTCAAATGAGTAAAGAACAGCCAAGATAAAACATAGTAATAATTGTTATCAATGGGAAAGTATATTCTAATAGCATAGAGGGTAGGCACCCACATCCGCCCAGTTTTTGTGCTGCTTAAGGCTTATTGTCAATACAATACAAAGGTTGTGTGTGTGTGTCTTTTATCTGAGGACTAAATAGTCAATGGCAGGGAGGAAAGCAGATTGGGATTAAAAATTTATACAACAAATGGCCATGGTGGTTTGACTGAGACTGTTTAGTTTCCAGTTGGTGGAACTTTTTGGGAAGGACTAGAAGATGTGGCCTTTTTGAAGGTCAATGAGGGTGGACTTTGAGGTTTCAGAAGCCAATGCTATTTCCTGTTAGCTCTTTCTGCCTGGTGCTTATGGATCAAATGTAAGTTCTCAGCTATTACTCCAGGGCCATGCCTATCTGTCTGTAACCATGTTTCCCACCATGATGGTCATGGACTCTAACTCTCTGCAACTCTGAGCCCCAAATTAAACATTTTGTTGTGTAAGTTGCTTTACTGATGGTGTTTTGTCACAGCAATAGAAAAGTAAGTAAGACAAATGGTTCAGCCAGGAAAGTATCTGCCATAAGAAGTGATCATTTTTGTTGCTCCATTAAGATAGGATGACAGAACAAAGCAACATGGTAGCAGAAAAGGTTGAATTAGCTTAAATTTAATGTCTCATAGAAACTGCAGAGGCTGAATAAAAGGCCATGGTGGTTGGATGGTCTGTGTCTCTCTTTCTCTTTCTCTCTCTCTCTCTCTCTCTCTCTCTCTCTCTCTCTCTCTCACACACACACACACACACACACACACACACACACACACACAAATCAACAATCCCTCATTAAGACTTTCATTCTAAATAATTTTGGATTGTGCCAAAGTGATTAAACTAAATATGGTACAAAGCAAACACAAGACCCTGGGTTTGAGTCTTTGGCATAGAAAGAGACAGACAGAGACAGATGGAGGGAGGGAGGGCAGGCGGGCGGGCAGGCGGGCAGGTGGGCAGGCAGGCGGACGAGCAAGCCAGGTAGTAGCTGTCTATAAGCCTAGCAATGGGGAGAAGCATACAGAAAAACTATGAGAACTTGCTGCTCAGTTAGTCTAACTGAAGTGATGAGCTTCAAACTTAGTGAGAGACACTGTCTCACATAAAGAGCTTCCTCTATTGCTCTAATAGAGGAAGATATTTAGTGTACAAAAACACACATATGCACATATATGCATCCATTACACACACAAAGAAAATGAAAACATTTGTGTTCAGGTAACATAGCAGATACATAGTAGATGTGGCATGACTAATTTTTCATAAAATTTTGTAATTTTATAATATGAATCAACGTAGCAAAATTTAGAACTATAGTCAATTATATTACATCATTACATTAATTTCTGCCAGACTTTTAAAAAAAGCCACTTCATTGATTTAATAGCTCTGAAAGTGCTTTTCAATTTATACAATATTTCAGTGGCAAACCAGTAACTAGAAGTTGACAAGAGTGGCAGCAAACACCTATAATACCGGCAGAGGCAAACACTGAGTCAGGAGGATAATTGTGAGTTTGAGACCAGCTTGAACTACAGAGTGTGCCCCTGTCTTACAGAATCAAAATGAAGGCCAATGACATGGCTCAGCAGGTAAAGGGTCTTGCTACTAAGCCTGAGGACCTGAATTCAATCACTTAGAACCCATATGGTAAGAGGAAAAAACCAAGTACCACAAGTTGTCCTCTAACACTTATACACATATGGTAGTATGTGAGTACACATGTGTGTACACACACATGCACACACACATACATACACACACACTCATATATACATACACCACACAAAATAAATAAGACATAAATACTAAAAATTAAAAAAATAAAAATAAATGAAAGCAAGCACATAAACCAACCAGTACCAAGATAGCACAATTAGAAAGTTTCCTTAATTTGAACATACTTTTTTTGTATTTTTTATTAGATATATTCTTTATTTACATTTCAAATGTTGTTCCCTTTCCTGGATTCCCCCCAAAAATCCCCTAACCCATCTCCCCTCCCCCTTTTCTCCAATCAACCCTCTCCCGCTTCCCTGTCCTGGTAATCCCCTACACTGTGGCATCAAGCCTACCCAGGACCAAGTACCTCTCCTCCCTTTGATGTCCAACAAGGCCATCCTCTGCTGCCCATGCATCTGGAGCCATGGGTAACTCCATGTGTACTCTTTGGTTGATGTTTTTGTCCCTGGGAGCTCTGGAGGTACTGGGTGTCTCATATTGTTGTTCCTCCTGTGGCGCTGCAAACCCCTTCAGCTCCTTGGGTCCTTTCTCTAGCTCCTCCGTTGAGGACCCTGTGCTCAGTTCAATGGTTGACTGAGAGTGTCCCCCTCTGTATTTGTCATGCACTGGCAGAGCTCCCAGGTAACAACTATATCAGACTCCGATCAGCAAGCACTTGTGGGCATCCACAATAGTATCTGAGTTTTGTAACTGTATATGGGATGGATCCCTAGGTGGGACAATCTCTGGATGGTCTTTCCCTCAAACTCTGCTCCACACTTTGTCTCTGTATCTTCTTCTGTGGGAATTTTGTTCTGGTCCTTCTAGACCAGAGTATCCATACTTTGTTCTTCCTTCTTCTTGAGCTTCATTTGATCTTGGATATTCCAAGATTCTGGGCTAATATACACTTATCAGTGAGTGCATACCATGTGTGTTCTTTTGTGATGGGGTTACCTCGCTCAGGAGGTTATTTTCCAGTTCCATCCATTTGCCAGAGAATTTCATAGATTCATTGTTTTTAATAGTATTCCACTGTGTAAATATACCACATTTTCTGTATCCATTCCTCCATTGAGAGACATCTGGGTTCTTTCCAGCTTCTGGCTATTATAAATAAGGCTGCTATGAACATAGTGGAGCATGTGTCCTTACTACATGCTGGAGAATTCTCTGGGTATATGCCCAGGAGTGGTATAGCAGGGTCCTCCGGTAGTATGCCCAATTTTCTGAGGAACCACCAAACTGATTTCCAGAGTGGTTGTACCAGCTTGCAATCCCACCAGCAGTGGAGGAGTGTTCCTCTTTCTCCACATCCTCACCAGTACCTGCTGTCTTCTGAGTTTTTGATCTTAGCCATTCTGACTGGTGTGAGGTAAAATCTCAGGGTTGTTTTGATTTGCATTTCCCTGATGACTAAGGATGTTGAACATTTCTTTAGGTGCTTCTCAGCCATTCAATATTCCTCAGGTAAAAAGTCTTTGTTTAGCTCTGTACCCCATTTTTTAATAGGGTTATTTGGTTCTCTGGAGTCTAACATCTTGAGTTCTTTGTATATATTAGATATTAGCCCTCTATCGGATGTAGGGTTGGTAAAGATCTTTTCCCAATTTGTTGGTTAGAGTTTTGTCCTATTGACAGTGTCCTTTGCCTTACAGAAGCTTTGCAATTTTATGACGTCCCATTTGTCAATTTGTGATGTTAGAGCATAAGCTATTGGTATTCACTTCAGGAAATTTTTCCCTGTGCACATGTGCTCAAAGCTCTTCCCCAGTTTTTTTTTCTATTAGTTTCAATGTGTCTGGTTTATGTTGAGGTCCTTGATCCACTTAGGCTTGAACTATGTACAAGGAGATAAGAATGGATCGATTTGCATTCTTCTGCATACTAACCATCAGTTGAACCAGCACCATTTGTTGAAAACACTACCTTTTTTCTGCTGGATGGTTTTAGCTCCTTTGTCAAAGATCAAGTGACCATAGGTGTGTAGGTTCATTTCTGGGTCTTCAGTTCTATGCCATTGATCTACCTGCCTGTCACTGTACCAATACCATGCAGTTTTTAACACTATTGCTCTGTAGTACTGCTTGAGGTTTGGGATACTGATTTCCCCCAGAAGTTCTTTTGCTGTTGAGAATAGTTTTCACTATCCTGGGTTTTTTGTTATTACAGATGAATTTGAGAATTGCTCTTTCTAACTCTATGAAGAATCGAGATGGAATTTTGGTGGGGGTTGCTTTGAATCTGTAGATTGCTTTTGGCAAGATGGTGATTTTTACTATATTAATCCTGCCAATCCACGAACATGGCAGATCTTTCCATCTTCAATGTGTGCTTTGAGCTTTAGTAAAGTTTCTTTTACGAATGTCAGTGCCCTTGAATTTGGAGCATAGATGTTCAGAATTGAGAGTTGTTCTTAAACATAGTTTTGAAACTATGACAAATAAGTTATTCTAAAAAATAAACGTAATTTGGCACATGAATGCAAATATCAGAAGAGAATGACTGGACACAGGAAACCTTGCATGGATGCCTGTAGTGTGACTCGAGCACGGGAACAGCATTGCCAACTGTTCCTTTTATGACATCTAAATATGTATCAAGGATTTCTGATAAAAATCTAACATCCACTTTGTGACACGCTCACAATGTTTTAAATGTTTTAAATGTTTAAATGTTTTAAAGACTTAGTATGAAAAGAGGGTGAATAATAGCCATGGTGTCTTACATTCACTACAAACTGAAATAATAGTTCTGATACATTGAGCTAAAGAACATAAATCTAAGTGAATTTCGCAAGGCATTGGTCTATACTGATAAATATGAAAGATATTTTTAACAAATAAATTACAAAAAAATAGGCAAAATCCCACACAGAGCTCCAAATTATCTATGGTTTTGTTCCTCTTAACCCTGACCTCAAGGAGGTATAGCCCAACTTTGCACCCTGTAAGCTTTCCTTCCAAAGAACGTGGCATGGGAGGAGCTGAGATAGTGACCTCCCCCTGAGGAAGCCTGGCAGAGACTAATCACCGAGATGATCCATGTTAACATTATCATGGGCGGAAGGTGTAAGGTCTGATTCACTCTGAAGCAATTTACTCTGTGGCACTGCGCATGTGATTTGTTTCAGCAAATCAAAGCACATGTTGTTTTTGCAGAGGACCTGGGTTCAATTCCCAGCACCCATATGGATGTTCGCAACTGTCCAGAACTCCAGGCTCAGGAGGCCAATGTCCTCTTCTGACCTCTGTGGAGAGCACAAACACAAATGGTGCTCATACATACATGCAGGCAAAACATTCATACATGTAAAGTGAATAAGTCTTAAAGAAGAAAGCAAAGAACAGATAACAAGTCCTAAGTAAGTCTGAAATTCAACAGGCAAAGTTACTCTCAAGGCCTAGAAACAATTTTCATTGACTCAAGGGATAAAGTTATGTGTGTAAAGTGGTGACCCAAAGACTTTGCTGGGTGTAGTTAGCACCACAGCTCTCGCTATTTAGAGTTGAGGGCCTTTAGCTCTTATGAGTGTAAGTATACATTTGTAAGCCTACTTGGGATCTTAGGGGTGACAATACATCCATGGCTCCATTATGAGTTGTCTTAGCATCAGGTCTCACTGTGGATTTCCACTTGTTATATGCCCACAGTACCACATATCCCTGTAAACTGTATCTCAATGGCTCATGCATTTTGCATGCCAGTGGCATTTCCCTGTATGCTGCCAAGATTAACTACTGTGCCCTCTGAAGTATGGCTGTTTTTTACCGTATCTGGGCCCACTGAACCACATATGTGGGAACAAAGAACTCTGGGTTGAACTGTGGGGAACAAAGCTGGAGAAACCTGGGGCTTCTCTTTTGAAATCAACTTGCCCCAAAAATGCTTTAAACTCTTGTTCTCTGAGCATAACCAATGATCTTCCAAATGTCTTCCAGGCCTTTCTTCCATTGTGTTGATAAAAAGTACCTGGTGGGCTGGAGAGATGGCTCAGTGGTTAAGAGCACTGACTGTTCTTCTGAAAGTCCTGAGTTCAAATCCCAGCAACCACATAGTGGCTCAAAACCATCCGCAATGAGATGTGATGCCCTCTTCTGGGGTGTCTGAAGACAGCTACAGTGTACTTACATATAATAAATAAATCTTTAAAAAAAAAAGTACATGACAAATCTTGCTAATTTCTCTATCAAACAACATCCTGTCCATCCCCCTTGTATTATCTCTTGAACATGTTTTCTTGCCCTGTTAATGTCGACAGGCTGAGAATTTCCAAATCTTTAAATTCTGCTTATGTTTTGATTAGAAGTTTCTCCTGAAATGGCTTTCATTGTATGTCTTACTATGAACACTCACTGGAAGCTGAACTGCCCCTCAGATCTTATCACTGAAGTGTCTTCATCCAAACAGCCTACTTCACCAGGTATTTTCAGCCAAGCACACGTCTGAGAGGACAATCCCTCCATGTGCTTTCCCACTTCATAACAAGGATTAACTTCTTCCACTTTCTAGTGGGTTCTCCATTTCTGAGACAATGTCAGAATGCTTGTCACTATCCACATTTGCTGCCAGCATTTTAATTGGTGAAGCCCTCGACTTTTGAGTCCTAACCTAAATGATCTTTTACAATCTAGTCTAAATGACCTTTTATAGTCTGTTCACGGCATCGTAGCTTTCTTCTAGTCTGAGCCTCATACTCTGCACCCTACTTGGTTACAAAGTCACTTCCTTTATTCAGGTATCTGTTATAGCAGCACACCACCCTGGCTACCAATTTCAGCCTTAGAGTACTCGAGCTGCTATAACAGAATGCTAGAAGCTGGATACCTTCTAAATAACGCAGGTTTGTGTCTCATAGTCAAGAACACCCAAAGCAAGGTGCCATCAGGTGTACTATCTGGCAAAGGCCTATTTTTAGATCCATAGGGCTACTAAGCTTTTAGGGTACGAGCTTGGGGTCCTGGTAGCCCTAACAAACAAGATCCAACCACCCATCCAGTATCATTTGTAATAATGAAATATTTACTCAGTATTACCACATTAGGAAGAGCAACAAGTAAAAAGGCCCATTGCAGCTGGACAGATGGCTCAGAGGTTAAGAACACTGGCTACTCTTCCAGAGGTCCTGAGTTCAATTCCCAGTAACCACATGGTGGCTCATAATGGTGTCCTCTTCTGGTACACAGGCATACATGTAGGCAGAACATTGTATGTAGTAAATAAATAAAAAATTTTTAAAAGGTCCATTGACCCTCAAATCTGTGTCCTGGGTACTGACATGAGACTCGGGTTAACATAGAAGGCAAAAAGGCAAGAGGTATGTTCAACCAAGCAGATCTGGTTTTGATGTGGTCTCTTCTGGGTCTGTCATAGCATTGTCTTAGTCCTTGCAAGTTTTCAGAACTATGTGAATTCTCTTTCTAGGAGACAGGTTACTTCTCTAACAGGGAGAAATCCCAGCTCTCTGGAGTCTACTGTTTCAACAGTCTGAGAACCAATGCAGGGGCACAAACGTCTTCCTTTAAAATATTGTTACTCCTACCAGAGTGGCTCTGTTCTCGATATGTTGTTGCATGGTAAAGGAACTACCTTGTTTGCTTTGGTGTTCCTTATACTTCCTGGCACTAATCATGAAGGCAGAATCTTTGTGATCTGATCACCTCTCACAAGGCCCCATCCGCTAATATCATGCCTTTAGGAATTAGGATTTGGGGAGAAGGTACGCAAACATTCAGACCACAGCAGCAACCTTCTACACAATTCCTGACCACTATCCACACATCGTTGAAGTCATTAAAAAAAAGGAAGCTACCACAGCCTGAAGAGCTGAGAAGACATGATGGATACCTGGGAAGAGAAAAGGAAGCATTCAGCAAGAACAAAGAAAATGTGAATAAAACATGGAGATTTGTGTATAATATGGGTATTGGTTCATTTGTTGCGACAAATATACCTTATTTTATGTGCCTACTAAGTTGGATTAAATTATGGGTCCATTTGCCTTAGATAACATACTGCTGGAGCCTGGCTTGTTGACTGGCTGCCTTCACCACTCAACACACACAGCAAGCGCTTTCCCCGCCTGAGGTCCTCAGATATAGGATGAAGAAGTAAGGGTATCCAGGGTGGGGGACTTCCTGGCCCATGACCATTTACCGCCTGGCACCAAATTTTTGTTCTTGTGTTTGAAAAGGGCAGCAAGGGACTCCCACACAGTGGCAGAAGATCTGAAAACGCAGGGCGACGGGCCGGCCTGCAGTCTGACAGAACACGTGACCCAGATCTTCAAGGATGGAGTAGGCAGCCCTACACAGGCTCAGAAAGACTGCTGCTTCCCACGTGCTTTTCTCCAGTAGAAAAGCTAAAGATGCAACACACACTCATTTTCCTCCCACATGGAGAGTTCGGTTCCCATCCTTTTGGTCACTGCCGCCTGACTACCGTGTGTTCCTCATGTATGCCCTAATGACTTTCTCAATAAAACCCAGTCCTTGAGAATGTCTACATTCGAAAATTTCTTTATCACATGTGTAGAATTATTTTGTCTGAAGCTAAGGAAGCACGATTTCTAATGCACAGGGATAGAGAGGCTCAGACATCCACATTACACAGCCTCCTCACATAGCACCTATTAGTTCAAATTTACCTAGTATTACCAAGAAATATGTCATGTCATATGGTTTCCTTCCAGGTGGATGACGGGCAATGAATTTCCCGCAGAATATGTCGGTGGCAACAATCTTTCTGAAGCGCTTGGTCAGCTGCCATCCACCAGTCTTTAGTCTACCTGCTGTTTCGTTGAATGCTGCTGTGTCAGGCATGATGGCACATTCTTCTGCATGCATGTGTTATTCTATCTTCTTCCTGGGTATTTATCATATTTTCCAAATGAGGTGGAAATCACTAGAAGACACATCTGTGGTCCCTCTCTGTTTTGTAGTTTCTTTGCTAGCTGACCCCCTTCTTCTGCAGCTCTCAAACCAGTATCACTCCTGACATCCACATCTTGTGTACTTGCCTACCTAGGGGATAGACAGTGATAGGCTTGCTCTGTGCTGCAGAGAAAGGAGTAGGTACAAGTCTACCTCATTTTTTCCCCCTGAGATAGGATGAGCCAACTGGTCCCTTCATTTTCTCCAATTTCAGTAATCACGATTGAATCCAGACTTTTATCTTGGAAAAGTAATTGTTCTCCTTTGCTTGATGAGTGTTTCCTACCGAGCACGCAAGCTCATTCATCAGTCTTGGGAAAGAGAGGTGCATGCCTCCCTTTCAACATTACCCTATCTTACCTTGACAGGAAACAGTGCCCAGCCAGGACCAAGGTTAAGGCGATAGATGATGAACGAACTTGATCTAGCTGTTCCTTTTACTCTGACACTAACCAGACCCCAGGCGCTGAAAGATGCTTAGCTTAATTGCTTTCCCAGGAAGGAGCAAGATGGGGAAACTGAGCACTGTAATCAGTGCCAGGTCTTTTTGTTAGAAGTGCAAAAGACATCAGCTGCAGTGCTAGGGAGGGAGAGTTTCTTGATTTCCTTCCTGGTACTTAGTTATTATTCTGAGGAATGCACTTAATTATAGAGCACTTGGTTCTTTGCTTTCTAGTAGCTATCTCTCTCGGTGATTCCTACCAGAGCCTTCCTTTCGCTGCAAAAACAAAGGCATGTTTACCACTGGACAGCATCTTTTGGCTCCCATTTCAGAGCTTTCTGCACACCAAAGGAAAGCAAGGTAGTGTGATGCAAATAGGGCCACCTCTGCCAACTGGAGACCTGTTTCCAACTGCATGCAAACTAGAACTCTCCAAAGCCCTGTGAACTGTAAATAACGTAGGTTGTGAAAGGGATCAGCCTAGTTTAATTTAGAGTTTCTCGGAGCTTTTCTATAGGAATTCAGACGCTGCTGAACAAATCTCTCTGGGGCCAGTAAAAAAAAAAAAAAAAATCCAGGGCCAGCACCTCTATTTACTCTTTAGACTCCTGCCTGTCTGGTGGAGGTCTGCTCTTAAAAGCTAATCAGTTCTCCCACAGTTGCTGCTGGCCCTTGGTGGCAAGTCGGCCTCCTCCACACAGCCCCTGAATTGAGTTGCCTGAGCACAGGGCTGACTGGGAAAATTGGCCAAGGATGTTTTTGCAGGAAAAGCAGCAGTGAGAACAGAGAGAGAGTCTGGGAACAAGGGCCAATCCTGCCAGCTTCCCGATGCAGCCCATTCCCATACTGCCCCGCTAACAGTCACCTACAGACTTCCTGTTCTTGGAAGCTATAACTTCAGTTTCAAAACAGCCAAAGAGGAATTAAACAAAATAATACAAATTATAATTTTGCCTCCTTATGCCTTTGGCTATGGCTGTCTGGTCCTTCATGGGACAAGGGAAACCTACAGTCCTGAAGGATAAAATATTATAGCATTCCAAATAAAGGGATGCTGAGACCAAAAAGGTCCTGAGATCCTTACATTCTGCTAAATTCTGTCAACACCAGTGGTCTCTGTCATACCACAGAGGAGTCTCACTTTCACCAAGTTCAGAAAACACACGGTTTGCAATGTGGCCAAAGATTAGACGTAGCGCATCGGAGGAGTCCTTACTGAGAAGCCTGAGGCAAGGCATACTAAGTGAGATGTTAACGTGCCTTGCTCTGAAGTTCTTACAGATAGAGCAGATTTTTAATTTTTCCCCCAAAGTTATAAGAACATGATTTCCCCCCCAAAGTGGCAAATTTCACAAGATTTATTGGTAGAGACAGCTGCCTACTCTGGGACAGAACATGAGAAATAGCCCAGCATATGCCATAAAGCAAGTTAATGCTCTGTTATGATCACAGACTCGAACTGCTCCCCTCTGAAAGAAAACTCAACTCCTCGGTGCAGATGGTTTCATTCTGTGAGCTCCTTGATCAATTTATACTGCAAAGAGATGCAGACAGGTTTCCGAGGACCGCTGCTGAATCAAGAGAGAAGGGCAATAGGTGTTTGATCGTTCTGAGGCAGCAGCCTCTCCTCACTGATGAGAAGGTCTCTGCCGAGTGGCTTCAATCATGGGCAACTGAGCCTGAGTGGCAGGCCATCAGAGACCTCAAGAGCCTGTCTTTCTCAAACATCTGCTCTTTCCAACATCAATACACCGTAGCAACAGCACTAGGTGGTTTTACAAGCTTCATCCTAGAATCAATCTGTACTTATGGAAATATCTTACCTGGAAAGGGAAATGCTTTGTCGCTTAATATCTATCCACCTGTTCTTAGCTGTCGATACTTTGCAGACACTGACAATATCTACCTTCTGTACTTAATGCAAGACCGTCTGGCAGGGGCAGTGTGTTGGTGCATGCCTGCAATTCCTGGAGTCAGGAGGCTGAGACAGAAAGATGCAGGGTGGGGAGCAGAAAGCAGTCCTTCTAGGACTCTGCTAGACTGGGTGGAGGTGGAGGGGGGAGAGGAGGAAGAGAAGAGGAGGGAGTCCCAGGTCCTTGAGCACATTTGAGTCTTTCATTCCTCAGGTGAGCAGTAGCTCAAAGAGCTAGGGTACCCCATAATTAATGGCCGCCAAAGACACCAGTGGTTTCTAGGTCCTTTATCTTATAAACTCAAAGAAGGAATGTAATGGTGACCTGGACCCTCATGCTAAGAGGGAACCAAAGATTAAGGAAGCAGGCAGAGCAGCTATATAGCCCTGCTGTGGTTCTCAAGGAAGAGTTGTCACAGAGAATTCCCCACTGGGGGTTAATAATAAACTTTTGCTGTGTTGAGGAACTGTGTGAGCTGCTGGTCAGTCCAGTTGTCCCCATCTATGAGGTATTGATCCACCTAGAGTCTGATCTGGAGTTTGGGGCACATGTTCCAAGGATCCAATCCCACATAATTTACAGACAGCTGTGCTCATTAAAGTTGCTGTGTAAGCTGGATGAGGCGGTACATGCCTTTCATCCCAGCGCTCGGGAGGCAGAAGCGGGTTGACCCCTGTGACTTTCAGGCCATTCTGGTTTCCATAGTAAGTTCCAGGGAAAGGCAGCCAGGACTACAAAGTGTGTGTGTATGTGTGTGTGTTGGCGGGGGGCGGGGGGGAGTTGCTTTGTGTAAGGAGAAGAAGAAAAATAAACATCAGAAGCACAAACTAGTGCTCCTAAACTTTTTTTTTTTTTTTTTTTTTTAAATTCTAGCCTCTGGTCAGGACAACACTGCTAATAGGACTAGGACCTCTCCAGGCTCTAGCTGAGATATGTCAAGAGGCAGAAGAACTTCTCTCCAGGTTGCCACATTAAGCTGCATGGTTGGTTTCTTTCTCTTGTTCTTATTAGAGAGAACAGGGAGAAAAGAAAGAAGGAAAGGGGGCAGGAAGGGAAGAAGGAAGAGGGGGGGGGAAGAAAGAAGGAAGGAGAGAGGGGAAGAGAGAAGAGCAGAAGGGAGGAAGGTGGAGGAGAATGGAAAAGAGTCCACAGCACAGACATGAAGTCGGGACAAAGTCTGGCTTTCCAGATCTACCCCAAGCACAACCAACGCCACACAGCTGTCCCCAGATGTGTCTGTCTGTTCTACACCGAGCTTGCTTTGACTTAGAACTGGAAGATGAAAACTAGATGTGAATGGGACAAGAAGAGAACTCTGTACTGGTGACAAGAATAGCTGCAGCAGTTTAGGGGGCCTCTAGATGGGTGGGGGGGTGGCGGGGGGGGAGGACGTCTCCAGTTTTTCTCTGAGGATCTGGGCAATCTGTCATCACTATGACTGATGGAGAAAGGAAGCTCAGAAAAGCAGCTGTTGTGTTGCTAGGCTGTGCACAGCCCCGCACATATGGCGCCCGTCCCCACCCACACAAGAATGAGTACACTCACAAGAATGCCCACATATGTATGTGCGTATTTACAGTAATGTGTTAGGGAAGGGGAGCTATGTGTGCCATCCGTTTGGCTTTTTTTTTTTTTTACAAGTTAACAAAAGAATATATGATCAGTTTTAAAAATAGTTAAGTTTTAAATCACTTCTATAAATAGCTAATCTTGATAAGTTTTTTTTTCCAAACATCTATAAATGTATGTATTGCTCCTGGTAAATTTGGTCGCTTTTAGTTGTTTTCATAGCCGCAGCGTTTGATCTCGCCAAATGGCAAATTTGGGAACTGCGAACATTGGAGCATTGCTTGTTGTGGTCTCGCTGTATTGGCACACCACACCACCCACATGAGAGGGTAAGCCAAGTCCTGGAAACAGAGAACTCCCTGGCCTGGCTCCACTTGCCTTACATATACTTGGGTACTGTCATGCACAACGTGGACTTGTAGACTCTGCTTGCTTACTTTGTAATTAGCTACATGCCTGAATTGAGTCTTAGAGATGTAAATATTTAGGAGGCAGTTCCCCCATGCCTGTGTTTTTTGTACATGTGACTTAGCTCACAAGTCCTAAACTCACAGCTTGAAATAGCCCAGGCTCCTTCCATTTGCAAATGAACATTCAAGTCTCAATTTTTTTTTTCAATTTAAATAGTCCTATGATGCTTTCCTCTACCCTTGTCCTTCCCCATTCTCGTGTGTGTGTGTGTGTGTGTGTGTGTGTGTGTGTGTGTGTGTGTGTGCATGCTTTGCCAGCTTATCCTTCTGGTCCCTTAATCCAAACTCTGCTACCTCCCAGCATGCTTCTCTCTTCCCTTTATTTGATTTGACCTTGAGGAAGTCATCACTGTCCTAAGCCAGGCCCTTCCAAATTGTGCGCCTCTGTCACTCTTCAAGTAAATAGTCAGTCAATGGAAGAGGAAGCTAAATTTAGATATTAAGAAATGAAATGGAGTAAACCACCAACCAAAGAGTACACATGGAGGGACCCATGCCTCCAGCTGCATATGTAGCAGAGGATGGCCTTGTAGGGCATCAATGGAAGGGGAGCCCCTTGGTCCTGTGGAGGCTCTATGACTCAATGTAGGGGAATGCTAGGGCGCTGAGGCAGGAGTAGGTGGGCGATGGGGGACCACCCTCTTAGAGGTAGGAGGAGGGAGAGGGGATAGAGGGTTTGTGGAAGGGAAACTGGGAAGGGGGAAAACATTTGAAATGTCAATAAATAAAATAACCAATAAAAAATGAAAACAAAAAAAGTAAACAAAAGGGGCCCTGGAAGGCAGAGGCAAGCCGAGCTCTGTGAGTTTGAGGCCAGCGTGTTCTACAGAGAAAATTAACAGAGAGAAGGAAGGGGGAGTGAAACCAGGGAGGAACATTGGCTAAATCAATGGAAAGATCAGATCAAGAGAGATCACATCAGAAGGGAAATAGACAAAATCTTGGTTTAGGCAATAAGTAACTTAGTTAACACTAAAAAGCCATCGTTTATTAAAATGCCGAGAAGTGAGGGATAAAACTCAACAGGTTAAAACCTGAGAGGAATTAAATTTCCCAAAACACCAAGAAAAAAAGTGAGGTCTGAAGGCTCTCAGTGGCAAAATCCACAATGGGAAAAGACTGAGGGAGTGTTTGGCTAGCTCGTGAGATGCAGCAGGCATGCGCACGTTCACAGGGTGCAGTCCCTCGGCAACTGGCCCTCTGCGGAGTAGCCGTCAATCATCGAAAGAGCGCAGATTGAACCACAGATGGCCTTTCCTGACTTTTCATGAATAATGTTAGCAATGGTGTCTTTCATCATCATGGGACGGGGACGCTGCACATCCATTGGCTAGTCAGTCTTACTGCACATAGTCCTTGGACTGGAGTTTTCTGTTGAATCTCTTTGCTTAGTCAGCATGTTGCTGAATTTTTATCTCAATCCTCAGCACAACGGTCACATGAACACAAAAATACAGCTTCACTTTTTAAGTTTTCACTCATTTAGTTTTTGAGACAGGATCTCTAGAGGTTTGAATAAGTTTGGCCCCCATAGACCCATGTGTTTGAATGCTTGACCCACAGGGAGTGACGCTATCCTTGTTGGAATACATGTAGCCTTGTTGGAGGAAGTGTGTCGCTGTGGGAGTGGACTTTGAGGTCCTGTGCTCAACATCCACCCAGTGTGGAACAGAAAGTCTTCTTGTGGCTGCCATTGGATCAAGATATAGAACTCTCAGCTCCTTCTCCAGCACCATGTCAACCTGAATGCTGCCATGCTTCCTGCCATGATGATAATGGACTGAACTCTAAAACTATAAGCCAGCCCCAATTAAATGCTGTCTCTTATAAGAGTTGCCTTGGTCATGGTATCTCTTCACAGCAATGGAAACCCTAAGACAGGGTCTCTAGTCCTGGCTGTACTACTCTCTATGCACAGCAAGCTAGCTTTGAACTTGTAGCAATCCTCCTTCCTCTGGCTCCTAATATTCCTCTGGGATTACATGAGGGTACCACCACTCCCACCCAAAAATACAGCTGCTTATTATTATTATTATTATTATTATTATTATTATTATTATTATCATTGAATTATCTATTTTCTGTATAAGAGTACACTGTAGCTGTCTTCTGTCACACCAGAAGAGGGCATCAGATCCCATTACAGATGGTTGGGAGCCACCATGTGGTTGCTGGGAATTGAACTCAGGACCTCTGGAAGAGCAGTCAGTGCTCTTAACCACTTAGCCATCTCTCCAGCCCCTAAAATATAGCTTCTTAACAGGATATATAGGAATAGGGATTTATTAAGTCCCTATTTAATTATTTATTATTATATTATATTATACTATACTATTATAAACCTGTAGTTAATTAATTATTAAATATTAAGGAGAAATAGCTAACAAGGTGAACTTTTTTCCCTTATGCTATGTCAAAGTATGCCCAGTAGTAGACAGAAACCTTAGTCATTAAAGACTATTGAACTTGATAATGAATAAATGGAATTGGAAAACTGATAAATGGATATAATTTACATTGTGAAGTTATGGCACTATGGTGCTACATAAGCTAAATATTAATACTGTGATACAATTTAAAATTAAGTTCAAGCCTCCTAGAATTGGCTCAGGATATATCCAATATTTTTTTCTTACTATCTTTCTACTGAATTTACTTAATTTTAAGAAAAAAGAAAGAAAAAAAGAGTACTTGGAGAGACAGCTCAGCAGTTAACAGCACTGGCTGCTCTTAGAGAGGACCAGGTTGGATTTCCAGACCCCTCATGGTGGTTCACAACCATCTATAACTCCAGGTCCAGGAGATCCAATGCTCTTTTCTGGTCTCTCTGGGTGCTAGGTATGCAAATGGTACACATACATGCATGTAGACAAAACACCCATCTACATAAAAATAAATTAGGAAAAAACAAAAGGTCTTTCAATGGTTTTAATTATGGTTTTTATATTGTTTTAAACCAAGTCGGAAAAGCAAAAGATCAGTAGCTGAGAATCTTCAAATATTTATCAATCATTACTGTTATCACTTTATACAGAGATATCTTCTTTCCTTCCTTCCTTCCTTCCTTCCTTCCTTCCTTCCTTTTTTCCTTTCTTCTTTCCTTCCTTCCAAGGAGCTTGCCTTAGTTTATCAACTCAAAGATAATTTGTCCTGCCTGGTAAGATTCCATTCATGAAACATAATTTTATATAAAAGTAATTTCATTTATTTTTTTTCTGACAAGGAAATGTGTGATTACAGCCTCTGGTGCAATGTAAATAGAACTAGCGAGGGCAGACATCCTTGTCAGTCATCTCAGAGGTAGCTCATTCACCTGTAAGAATGATGTCAGCGGATGAGATGGACCCATGAGGAAGAGTACTTACTGTGCAGGCATAAAGACCTGGGATGGAAAGTGGGCCATGGCCATGAAGGCCTGCAGTGTCAACGTCGGAGGATGTAGACAGACAGAATCCAAGATCCCATTGGCCAACTAGTATAGCCTAAAGGGAGAGTTTCAAGTGAAGTGAGATCCTGCCTCAAAGGGAAAAAACAATTGAAGAAATCACCTAGCATCTTCCTCAAGCCTTCCCATTTAAGCCCATGGGCATATGCATCCATTTCAAACTATCTCCGACATGGCAATATACTGGACACACAAAACACGTACAGAATCCATTTTAAAAAGAAGAATGTAAGCTGCAGGCATTTCAAAGATGGCCTATATCAGAGGAGTTTATCTTGTTTTATGAGTTCACTGAGGATATTTTTCATGACTAGATAGTGATTCAAACAATTTCATTTTTGTATTTAAGAAAATCATAACTTTTCATTTTTAGTTTGATAATGTGGCATCGCATTGCTATTTGGACTTCTTAAATTAATCTTTCAATACTAGCTCAAATGCTGCTTTTTTTGAATATATTATTGGTTTACCTATGTATTTGATTTTTTTAAATTATACTTAGGCGATTGGACCCCAGGACTTTTTCTGCATCCTGAGCATAAGGTATCCCTCTAAACCATACCCTCACCCCTACTTCTACATTTAAAGAGGGATATATTTAATTTTAGTATATGCAGGTCACAGAATGAGTTTGGAGGTTGCTATGTCAGAAATCAGGGAGAAAGATATTTGAGAATGGAGTTTCATATGAGAACTGCCTAAAATAGAAACAAGAATCAAAGGGGGGGGCGGCACCTGGCTGGCTCACCAACGACAGAGAAGCCACCCTGTGGTACCACATTGACAGAAGTTGATGGAAGTTTGCCCTCAGGCTCTCAGAGAAAGTTCCTCTTAGGATTGCAGTTCACAAGAATTAAGGGAATTAACTGGTAGCTGTTGAGTGGTATGAGAGGCTGCTGGCTACTCTGCACCAAATAGGAGAGAGAAGTTGGCCCCACCTCAAGGGCAGCAACAGCAACACGGTAGAAGGCAGGCAGCAAAGAAGCTGTGTGCACATGAGCCAGGCAGTTATCTGAGGTTCTTTCACATCTGACTCCTGTTCTTGAAACATCTCCTCCCCCCGCACCCCCCCCACCCCTGCTTTGCTGTCAGTAAACGTTTGTCAATTCTTTGCATTGGGATGCCCCAGACAATTTTGCCCAAGATGGAGTTACGTAAGACACCAAGATGACAAGTGTGGGACCCAGACCTTCTGGGGAAGTGGAAACTGAACGATCTACACTTCTCAGAAGTCTGCTGACCCCATGTCTCAGCAGAACAGCTTGACCGCAGCCCCCTGCTATTCTAATGGCCAGAGCCCACCCTCCCCCTCCCCACACCTTGTGAAACTCTGCTTACTGCAGTCTCTTTTGCCTGGGGGCAGTTCTTGTTTCCTTAGAGTTCTCCCACCACACTCCCACCCAACTAAAAGCACCCTATAAAACCCCAAACTCATTTTGCATTCCCTCCTCTCGGGGACAGCCTAGCAGTTTACCTCCTAAATAAAGTTTTGCCCTTTGACCTCAGCAATGCTCTGGCTGTCTGGTTCTGTGGTTAAGCCTCGGAGTTTGGTTTCACCAACCCCCCTCCCCAGCCCTGCAGCTTTCTTCATTCTCTTTCAGTATACTGTTGATTTCCCCATTCTCTTTTTCTCTTCTTAGAGTTCAGGTCAGATCGTATATACCTCGATGTCTTGTATTGACTTGGCTTTTGGTCAGGGATTGTTGTTGCAATAACCACATTAACAGCCACATGTATTAAGTTTATCATCTGTGTCCTGTCTCTTTGTTTGAACTGATTAGTTTTTCTCTTCATTGCAAATTGTATTTTCCAACTTCTTTGGCTGCTTTGTGGCCTTTTACTGAAGACTGTAAATTTTTAATTTCACTCTTTTGGGTGTTAGGAAACATCCATATTCCCGTAGCTGGTCCTGCACTTTGCTGTGTAATGCTCTTAAGAGGCTCGGGGACAGTCTGATCCTTTTAAGTTTTCCTTTTAAGCCTTCTTGGCTAAGACCTGGAAGATCAGCGTTTGGGACATATTTTTGACCCTGCTGTATAACCTTGCTACTCATACAGCAGCCTCAACCTTGAAGTGCCATGAACTGTGAGACTTCCCACCCTGGTTGGGACCTGTGTGCTCTATGAGCATCCCTAGGGATACTCCAGCCCTCCCAGATGCTTCTCTCCTGATGCCGTGCTAGTCAATTCTCAACTGAAGCCTGAGTCAGACCTTCAGTAGATCTCTGTAGCTGCATTTCTATGCGGGGCTCTCCTCCTAAGCACTCAGCCCCCGAGTATACCTGCTTTGACTTCCCTGAACACCTGACTGTGCCCCCTCCAATCATGGGCATGCTCTATTCATCAGCACCTCTCTTCCTATAAGATCTTTTTGGGCAGTGACCGAGGACCAGAGTAACAGCTTCTTTCACTTGTTGACTATCTCTCATTGTCGCCATCATTCATTACATGCTATCCAATGGCTTGTGACTGTTGTTTGACTTATTTTGTCTAGTTTTCTAGGTGTCTAGTAAAGGACCGAAATTTCTAGTCTCTGTGATTCCAACTTAATGAGGACCACACATCTCAAGGTGCCCTGTCTTCAAATGTAAATAGGTATGTGTTCCCACACCCCAAACCTGCAACAGTCAGCACTAAGTTTAAATTAAACCATCAGTAGGAGCAAGATGCTACTGAAATGAACTGTAGAACTCACTTTCTCACTGGAGTGAGGAACTAGAGATTCAGAGGAAATTTTCCTGTACGGATTGTTTAAAGGGGATCATGAAGTAGAAGGTGAGCTCACGGCTACTCCAGAAATTTCTTGAGTAACTTAATTTTGGAGATGAGACATGAATAGCTTCATAGTCTGTTCTGTTTGGCATAGATAAAAACCAACCTTGTATTGTTGCAGGACTGGTCTACTTTGTGCCCAAGGGCTTCTGGGGCATCCCAGGAGCAGGCTCAGTTTTCACATGCATATAACTACATACAAGATTCTGTAAAAATGTGTTTCCCTCCCTATCCCCTTGGAAAGATGGATCTAAGGCAGTGTATTAGTTGCCTTTGCTAAGTTATTACCTGGGAATAGCAACATGTTGGAGGAAAGATTAATTTTGGCTTTCAGTTTCAGAGGGTTCTGCCACAATTGCTCAGTTCCATGTACCTGAGGATGAATCAATCTGACTGCTTTGAGTTCGCTTAGGAATCAGACTCTCTCAGGCTTGCCTCTAGCAGAGCATCTAAGTGTATAGAGGCTTCTATCTGCTTTGTATGTGGATAGTTTGACAGTGCTTTGCTGTGGCCTGCAGCACAGAATCCTGGCTTCCTACCTCATAGCTTCCCTGATGCAGTAAGGCCAAAACATAGTGCTTATTTACTTGGAATGTGTGTTAACAACTCAGAAGAGCAGGGGAATTCACCCCTCAAGCAATAGGGAAGATGATTATCCTCAGATGACTCATGGCACACCCTTCATGGCTGGTAACAATGGTTATGATATCTCTCTTTCATTGCCCTGTTCCCCTACTCCTTACTTCTGCTGCCAATAGCATATTCTAAGTAAGTTATTCACATGATGTCTTTATCTGAGAACCTGCTTTGGAGAGAACCTAGGTTTCGACTGTTTCACAGTTTATCAGAGAATAGGTGATCGAAGTAGTTAGACTGTCAAAGCCTCAGGAGCGGCGTGGAAATGTATTCACTTGTTTAGCTAGTCAACAAATATTTATTGAGAGGCAACTGTTTCGCTGAAAGCAATAAACAGATGGCTCTTGTCAAACTTACATTCTGGGAAGAAGTGACAGCCATGGAACGCATACACACATCTATCAAGTACTGGTGAGTGCTAAGAAAATGAAGCAGAAAAAGAAGACCGAGCAGGCAATGAGTGGTTTTCAAAGGTATAAAGAATGGGGTATGTTTGAGCAGAAAAGAAATGAGAGCGCTCTTCATGGGTAAAGACAGATGGAAACCATCCCGAGGAAGGGAGCTGGCCTGCAGAAAGACTCTGAGGTAAAGACACATGGTATGTTTGGGAAACAGGAAGAGAGCCAGCAGGGCAGGCTGGAGGAAATGGAAAAGGACAATGGAAGGAGACAGAAGGAGACAGGGCAGAAAGATGATGACAAACTATACTGAACAGGACCACACAGGCTGTGTTGAGGGAAGGTTCGGAACATGGGCATGGATTTAGAGGCATCATTCTGCCTGACATATGGCAAAGGGCAGAAAGGAGAAAACACTATGGAGGAATGGTGGTAATGTGTGGAAGAGAATGCGGACAGAGATGTGATCTGTGGGGCAGGTCTTAAGAGGCGGGCAAATCCTAGTTAACATTTCAAAGATGGAGCCTTCTGAATGGGCGAATCTGTGCTCAGGTATGCAAAGGACTGTGTGTCACAGAGGTTCTTTGATCTGACCCAGGCTTTTAGATGTTTTCTTGTGCCTACATGATAAAATGCAGGACTGGAGAATTTGCTGGGTATCTTTTATTTCTGGCAGCTTGATAGTCTGCTCTTAAAGGGCAGAATGGACAGTCTTCACCTCTTCACTGTGTGTGGTTCTCAAGCCTTTTGCTGCCCCTTCCTTGACTCTGACAAGGCGGTGAGACCATGCTCCCCACTCCTAGACTGACTTCTCTTTGTTCCTTTCTGATTGACTTCCTCTTCCTTCCCCATCCCCATGACAGACTCCAAATTCTTTACTTAATCCATACAGACGCTAGCTTAGCTTTTTATTTATTCTCCCAAATCTATTTTTCATGGCATAAACTTTACATGCTGAGTATTTCAAAGCTTCTGAAACATGTTCCTGCGATTCAAAATCGTTATCATCTCTTCCCTTGAACAGTGAGGGCCAAGACCAAGTAAGGGGAGGTGACTCCAGAGAGAAGACAACTGTCAGTCAAATGTCTTGGACTTAAAAAGAAAAACTCAGTATCTTCAAACATTATTTTATCAAGAACAGTCATGTTTATATTCTTCCATGAGCTTAGATACAGTCTTATTAAAAGTAAAAATGAATGGGACTCAGCCATTTAGAGTGAGACAGGCTCCATTTTCAGAATCTACATGGCAGCTAACACCATCTATAACATCCATTTCTGTGGCTCTCTCATCCTTGCTAGGCACTGCATACATGTGGTACATAGACATACACACAGGCAAAATACCCATAAACATAAAATAAAAATAAATAAACTTTAAATAAAAAAGTCAAAATATAGAAGCATGATCGAGACATAGTCATATAATTGATTGTGGGTTTTGTTGTTGTTTTCTGAAACAGGGTCCCATTCAATAGCCCAGGCTGGCCTGAAACTCACTATGTACCCCAGGGTGGCTTTGGTCTTTGTCAGTCTTTCCTGAGTCTTACCCTCCTGAGTGATGAATGACAGGCACAAGCCACCACACCTGGCTTAGCTTGTAGATTTAAAAAACATGCATGTCCAAGTCTAGCCAACTCTAAATGAAAAATTCAACAGATAGGAAATTAAACAAGGAAACACTCCACGCTGAGTGATGAGCATGACCTGATACAATCGATCATTTTCTTCTCCGGCATCCAGAGCTACAGTCTGTCTCCTCTGCACTGAAGAGCCTGCTGGTCCAGCAGGCTTCATGTACATTCCCTAGGAGCTGTCAGACACTTGTGGCTTTCTGTACAGTCAGTGTGCTGGCTTCTCCAGGACAGACCTTGATCCTGGGTATCCTGGGCATAAGAATCATATATTCTACTGCCAGCACACAACAAATCCCTCTGGCAGGTCCATCAGATGTCTCCAAACTTGTTGATCTAAAACAGAATTTCCCTAACTCCTTTTGTTGGCCCATCCCAACACACGTAATAGATCCTTTTGCCCTCTAGCTATTTGGGAATAGGTCATCTTTTTTTTTTCTCCTTATATTTGACTTCCAATCCATCATAATTACCTAGCACCTTTTCCTTCAAGTGGTAACCTGCACCAAACCACTTTTTATGACTTCCTCTGTCACCGTCTATAAATTCAGCACCATTTTCTTTAGGAAGTGGGTTTGGAACCTCAAGACAATGGCGTTGCACAATCAAAATATTTCAGCAAGGCAGAAAGCTTTACTTCTGCCAAGAAGGCAAGCACACCAGGGGGCATCTCATGGAGTCTTCTTTCCTAATGCAAACCGGGTTCTTGTGCTTCATCAACAGTGGTCAGAGCCCCAGGCTACATTCTTATGTGATTGGCTGACTGAAAGCAACTTAGTTCTGCTGTGTCCAGCACTCCACAAGGGATGAACCTGGCTGGGGTGGCAAAGGAATTGAAGAAAAGGAAAACACACAGAAACACAGAAGTGCTCATCACAGTGATGGAGAAACCGTAGCACCCAAAAGTGTTTATTATATAGAGTTGAAAGGGAGGCAGGGTTATTGCTACAGCTGAACAAGATAATAACATATGGATAAACAAGAAGGCAGGTGTTGTGGTATACAGCTGGATCAAGAAGGTACTCTCAGTAGGAGCAGTCTCTGTGGGGGATGTAGTCTTCAGGCTGGTCAGAGAAACCTAGGATGGATGTTCTCTACACACACTATCAGCATCCACGCCCTGACACCTACTGACACCTAAGGGCAGGCTTGAGCATTCCCATGGGTCTGAGGCTAGAGTCCTCAAAGTAGCCATGTTCATATCAACAGCACACATTAACTTGGGAATTTTCTCACTCAGGGCTTCCTCCCTCCCTACGTAGTTCCTAAGCAGAAGGCAGTTTTAAGCACCAAGCATGTCCTGGAGTGTACACTTTACCTTCGGGAAGGACTGAATCCGCAGGAATTAAACCTCTGTCAAGTAGCTTCTTTACAATGGCTTTTTAAAATAGTCTGTCTTATTTAAACCCTTGATGGAAAAGATGTACACCTTTATTTCCCAGATATCACTTCTGTGTTATAAAACTATCCTCCTGGGGGCTGGGGAGATAGCTAAGCAGTCCTGGAGGACTCCCATTCAGCTTCCTGCACCCACATGGAAGCTCAAAACTATCTCTAACCCCCCAGTTTCAAGAAATCTAACACCCTCTTCTGGTCTCTTTGGGCATCAAGTATTCACATGGTGCACAGATACCCATACACATAAAGAATTAAATTAACTAAAATTAAAATTGTTTTAAATGTACATCATCCTGTTGATTTTTCTCACTCCACCCTTGTCTTTTTATCACCGTGTCTAGCAACTCTAAAATGTAAAGTAAGCTTTTGCTTTCTGGGACGTCAAAAAATCCAGAAGGCACTGCTTCTACCTTGGCAGGAGATGCTGAGCCAACAACACATCAACATTCCCTTTTTAAATCCATCAAAAGTTTGAAACCACAGAGTAAGTCGATGCGCCTAAACCAAGAGATGGGTCCTCTCATTGGCTGGAAACAGAATTCCCCAGCTAATGCTTGTGTGGAAGGCATACTTTAACCTGGGGCCCTTGAGAGTTACAAACTCTGAGTGGGGTGGTGTGTGTGTGGGGGAGGGTGGAGATAGTTCAGGGTAGTTCCTACACCTCCTGAGTGTTCCTTGCCTGTGAACTTCCAGTAGAAGGGGTAATGAACTGGTGTGAGAGGGGCTTCAGCTCTCCGTGCCTAACACCGCTTTCCTGTGGAGGAAACAGTAGAAGTCTTGTCTCCTGGGGGAAGGGAAACAGAGGATTTATACCTGTTACTATAAAGACTTGCCTCAGGAAGGCTCCTGTATCCTAGTAGGGCATGCAGTGAAAAGAACTGAAAATCCCACTCTCAAAGTCAGGAATCCCTAGACAGACAGACAGACAGACAGACAGACAGACAGACACACACACACACACACACACACACACACACACACACAGAGCAAGCAGTCCTATAAGGAAAATTAAAAAAAAACAAGCAAACCAGTCCAAAAAGTTGTACAGAACAAACACCACAAGCAGATTCAGATGTTTCAATGATGTTGGAAATCATCAGACTGGGAGTTGATTCTAAGTGACTCTGACTAATCTGCTAAGTGCTCTGAGGAGAGAAAGCACAGGGCATGAAGGAGCAGACGGGTGGTTGCCAGAGAGAAGGAAACAATGATCAAAAGGAGGTGCTAGAAGTCACACTCTTAAAAAGAGGTGGAGGAAGGCCGGTGTGCTGGCCCAGACCTTTAATCCCATCGCTCTAGGAGCAGAAGTAGGGAATACCCAGTAAGACCCTGTCTCAAATCAAAACACCCTGTTAAAGAAATGAAGAAGGGCTTTGGTAGTTTCCTTGATGGCCTAGGCATGGCTAAAGATATGGAAATCATATCATGGTCTTCTCAACTTGAAATCACCACAGTGGCTGGAAAGTCATCACCCAGCCTCTACCTTGCATCCCTCCCTGTCTTAGTTAGGTTTTTACTGCTGTGAAGAGACACCATGACCACGACAAGTCTTATAAAGGACAACATTTATTTGGGGCTTGCTTGCTTACAGGTTCAGAGGTTCAGTCCCTTATCATTATAGCAGGAGGCATGGCGGCATCCAGGAAGGCATTGTACAAGAGATGCTGAGAGTTCTACATCTTCATCTAAAGGCCACTAGGAGAAGACTGACTCCTCAGGCAACTAAGACAAGGGTCTTCAAGTTCGTGCCCACATCATCACAACAAGGTCACACCTCCTCCAACAAGGCCTTACCTTCTAATAAAACTACTCCCTAAGTCAAGTATATACAAACCATCACACTGCCTCATCTCTAATAAGTTCCCCCTTTTCTCTGTTCACTCCAGACTATGGTCCTCTTGCTGTCTTTCAAATGTGTCAGCTCCACCTAGCTGCTTTTGTCCAGATGACCCATGGGTTGTATGAGCATGAGAGTCATTTATTGTATATATTGAGTGATTTACTTGATAATTTTACATTGTACTTATTGTTTCCTTTTTCAAATACCCACCAAATAAAAATCCTGCTAAAATGCGTTCTACGAGAGCATAGATTAGCATTTTGTTCTATGTCATTCCCCCAAACCTAGAATAGTATCTGGTACATTTAAGGTTACCTCTGTGTGTATGTGTGTGTGTGTGTGTGTGTGTGTGTGTGTGTGTGTGTGTGTGACTGAATAATCTCTCCAAACCTCATATGTATATTTTAAGTGAAATAACATGGAGAAGGCTGAGAGAGACCTATACATATACATAGCATGGTAAGAAGAAAAGGGGAAAATTCTAAGGAAAGACTGTTCTTCCAAAATCTGTTTTGGGGCTCAGTTCAATTAGCATATCTAAGTTAAGCAAAAAAGAAAAAAAAATCAAAGAAACTTGAGAGAAAACACAAGCACTGAAGCCAACAGAGAGGAAATCTGAATAATGTAGTTTTTGAAGAAATGAATGTGAATTCACCCAAACACAGTGATTTCTACTCACACATTCATATCTGTAGGTGCTAAGGAACACTACCAGATCATAAATCTTTCCTCATGGCTTCAGATACCCACAGTTCAACCAAAAGAGACACTAATAAGTTTAAGAAAAGGCATTTAATATTTAAACACGATTGGGTAAGAAATTAGGATTTGCAACCCCAGTATATTCTAAGAGTGCATGGCACTTGTGAAAGCCGTCTGCCTCTGGTATCAAGGCTCCAGTTGTGTTCACATTGACTAATGTCTAGTGTTGCTGAAGAAAGAACTATATAGAAACAGTCCAAACCAGGCAGCATATATATATATACATATATATACATATATATGTATATATATATATATAATGTGTGTGTGTATATATACATATATATGTATATGTATGTATATGTGTATATATATACATATATATATAATGTATTCAACTGATATCAAGCAATCTAGAAGGACAAGAACTCAAGGAATAGCAATTCTTAGACAAATAATTACATTCCTGACTCTTACTGAGATTGATTCTTTGATTAAAAAGAACATTACCATCCCTAGATAGGAGAGATAACCAGAATATTGTAGCAGGACACTCTCTGGACTGGGATTAGAAGACCTTAATCTAATCCTCTACTCACTGCTCACAATCATCACTGGGGAATTTTCCCTTCTAGAAAAAAGCTTCATTTCTGTCCTCTGCTGAGAAAGGTTAGATCGGCCGTGGATGTTTCGTATTGTTTGTTTGTTTGTTTGCTTATTTATTTATTTAGAAGATTTATTATAAATGTACACACACATACACACACACACACACACACACACATATATTTATATCACATTCATTCTTGGTGTCTGAAGAGTCCAGAAGAAGGAATCAGATCCCCTGGAACTGTGGTTACACATGGTTATAAGCCACCATGTATGTTCTGGGAACCAAAATGGAATCCTCTGGAAGAGCATATGTGCTCTTAACCACTAAGCCATCTCTCCACATTTGTTTGTTTGAGACAGGATCTCACTCCATGACTCTGACTGGCCTGAAAAGTCACATGTGGTCTGGGCTAGCTTCAAACACATAGAGATCTTTCTACCTCTGCCTCTCTGGTGCTGGCATTAAAGGTGTGCATCACCAGGGCTAGCTTCATGATGTGCTTTCTTTATCATTCTTTGTTAATCAGTGAAGATGATAGATAGAAACATATTTGGGGAAACTATAAATCATAAATGATACTTTTATAATTCCATAATCAATTTCCATCCATTATTATGAATGAACCACTATGAATGAACATGTTACGTTTTGACTTATTATTCCATAGTCTCTTTCACTGTGGACATATGTCACAGCCTAATCAGTGTGTCACATGTGATTGGCAAGTAAATAGTGGAGGGCTATTCTCCACAATGAATATAACCATTTAAGCTGCACTCAAAGAAAACCAAATTTTAAGACCTCATTTTCTTCCTTTTAAATAACACATCTAAAATGGCCTTAGAAAACACTCAAAGCAACAAAGTAAGTGCAGGCAGGCCTGTGATGAAATCATATAAGATTTGCAGTTCATAGAACTATAATGTCATAGAGTGAAGTCGTAACTAGTGAGTGTATTTTCTCTAGCCATCTCCACTGTTGTAAAGACACAGTGAAATATTACTTTAACTTGTTTGATAGCACTTTGTAAATATTGTTCACTTAACAGACGATATAAATTACTCACTGCCACACAGCAGAACGGAAGTCAGCCTTTACAACTATGAAGTAAGCAAAGGGCTATATTTAAAAACGTGGAGACCGTAGTCATAAAATGTGATTTAACTGAGGATTTTATGGTGTGCTTATGAACAAGTAAATCAGATTTTTCAATGTTTACCTCTTATAACTTCTGGTTTCACAACCTGTCACATAGAAATAGACTGCTGTAATTAACCCCTAACACAGAGATTCCCTCAGCAGCCCACTGATGACAAAGTGTTAGATTCCCTATTCTTGGGTGTCATAGAGTGGGTGTCTTTGAAACTATATTTTCTTGATTAGTGATCAGAACCAGGATCTTGAACTGACAGACAGGCATATGTAGAAAAAGGAAGAGAAATCTAAAATACTGTAAACATTTTTAAAGTGAACCTAATTTATGCAAGAAAAACTATTCCCCCCCCCAAAAAAAATGTGTCAAAAGTTATTCACACCAGGCAGTAGAGGTGCACACCTTTAATCCCAGCACTCCAGAGGCAGAGGTGAGTGAATCTCTGAGTTGGAGGCCAGCCTAGTTTACAGAGTGAGTTCCAGGACAGCCAGGGCTACAGAGTGGGGAAAAGGTTATTCATGTAGTGGCCAATGGAATGGTTCAGCAGGTTAAAAGGTTCCTACTGGCTAACCTGATGACCAGATTCCTACATAATAGGAACAGAGAATCGCCTTCCTCAAGTCTTCTGACCTACATGCGTGCGCACACACACACACACACACACACACAAACACACACCACATACAAACATACACGATAGATAGATAGATAGATAGATAGATAGATAGATAGATAGATAGATAGAAGATAGATAGATAGATAGATAGATAGATAGATAGATAGATAGATAGTAGATAGATGATAGATAGTAGATAGATGATAGATCAGAAAGATAGATAATAGATATTAGATAGATGATAGACTAGACAGACAGACAGACAGACAGATGATAGATAGATAGATAGATAGATAGATAGATAGATAGATAGATAGATAGATGGATGGATGGATGATTTGCCTTAGGGTTTCTATCACTATGATGAAACACCATGACCGAAAGCGGGTTGAAAGCATTTATTTGGCTTACACTTTCAGGTAACAGTTCATCACAATGGGGAGTCAGCATAGGAACTCAACAGAACCTGGTCGCAGGAGTTGATGCGGAGGTCATGGCGGGGTGCTGCTACTTGTTCCCTATGGCTGGCTCAGCCTACATTCTTACATAGAATCCAGGACCACTTGCCCAGGTGTAGCAACACTCAAAAAGGACTGGGTCCCTCCCCCCATGAGTGATTAAGAATATTCTCAGTAGAGGTTCCTTCCTCTCAGATGCCTCTAGCTTGTGTCAAGTTGACATAAACTAGCCAGCACAGTAATAATAATTTTTTGAAATGTAGAGCATTTTAAAATGTTCTTTCATGTGTATGATTTTTCGGCTTGCACATATGTAAGTATATACGAGGTGGCAGAACAGAGATCTGATCCCTCGGTTATTCATTCACTGCCAGGTGGATAATGAGTGCAGAGTGCAGGACCCTCTGCACGAACAACAAATGCTCTTTGATGGCTCAGAGGTTAAAAGCGCTTGCTGCTCTTGGCGAGGACCTGTGCTCTTAACCTCTGAACCCTTTCTCCAGCCCCATAATTTGTTTTTTAACTTACTCTTGGAGCCCAAGCATGGATGAGATTCATCTACTTAAAGTTCTGCTTTTAAATAAAGTAAGCAGGATATTGGGAGAGGATTATAACACATGCTGGCAAATGTTTTGTTGTTGTTCTTGTTGTTGTTATTGTTGTTTGTTTTTTGTTTTTGTTTTTATTTTCACAAAGGGCCCAATAGCAAAGATTCTAGGCCTTGCACATCCTCCAGTTTGAGGCAACGACTCCGCCATAACATCCCCAGCAGATAACTCGTAACTGTGTGTACTCCACTGTGTGCTCACAGAAGCCCATGTATGGATGCTTGAGTTTTGACTGCCATAATTTTGTCACGCGTCATGAAATGGCTGTGCTTTGATTTTGGTCTAGCGTTTGAAAGTTCAAAAAAAAAACAAGAGAGGGCGTTGATAAGCCACCCCAGAAGAGGTGGCATGCAGGATCTGACCAGAGGCCTGCACTTGGCTGGCCTGGCTTGTAATTATCACGGACAGAAGGCATTGCCCTGACAGATAAGAGCAGTTTTCCTCACGGCTATGTGTCATCTTTCTTCATCTTATCTAATTTTTGGAAGATAAGAAAACTATGTCCGGCCATTATATCATAGCCTGTGATTATGGTGTCAGCAAGGCTGCCTTAACTTGTTAAAAAATAAAAAACTTTTTTTTCTTTTGAAGAGGGGAAGTTTAAGGCAGGGTTTCCTTATATATCCCTGGCTGTCCTGAAACTCCCTCTGTAGGCCTCACTGGCCTCGAACTCACAGAGATCCTTCTGCCTGAATGACTTTCTAAGACCACTTGACAAGTAGCAGTTTTACAGACTGTGTATTTTCCCTTGAAACTCATGCACTTTGCTAGAAGTTAAATTCCAATTATAGTTACTGAATATATTTGATTAATAAAGTGGACATTTTTTTTAAAGTACACTTTTTTGATAGGTTTGATTGGGAGTTCTATAAATAACTTTTTTTTGCAAGCATGGTAGTGCGTGCCTTTAATCCCAGCACTTGGGAGGCAGAGGCAAGAGGATTTCTATGAGTTCAAGGTCACTCTGGTCTACATAGTGAGTTCTAGGACAACTGGAACTATATAGTGAAACTCTATCTCAAAAAATTGAAGCAAACAAAAACAACAATCTTGATTATATTTTTGTCTTTTAAAATTATTTTATGAGATATAATTATATCGCCTTCTCTTTTAAAAAAAAAATGGTAAAGGCAATTATAAATTTGGTAATTAGTACTTACCTAGTAGCCCTTCCTTAGCAGTTTTCTCCAGGAACTAACAAACCTTCTGTGATCAGAAAAAAAAGCAAACAAAAAACAAAAAACAGTAGTTGGAGTTTTCTGTCATTGTTACGTATTAAACAAAACACTAAACTAGGTGATACCCAGGCAGCACACTGAGCCATCCAAGCCAGCCTACACTAGATCACTAGTATTATCTCCATTATCCAGAGAAGAGGGAGAAAGCAGACAGAACTGAGATGTGGTTTGAGTGGGGAGCTTTGAAGCTCTTGGACCACATGACATTTGAACCCTGTCTGCTCCAGCTGGCTCCACAGCTCCCTCTAAGCCACTGTGCTCTTGGTTCCTCAGCCCAGGGAGTAAGTGCAGAGAATCAAATGGGTACCTGTAAAGAGACACAGCTTCTGCTCCTCTTTTCTTCTTCATCTGTATCCTCAGCATCTAGGCCAACGTGCTGCCCACGACAGCAGATATGAAAACAATAGCTAATATTTAACATGCATTCAAAGACACTAAAATATTTTGTCAGGCAGTTTCGAGTCTGGTACGTATTAGCACTCTATTTAGGCGCAGATACTAAGAAAGTTTGTGTTTTCATTGTAGAGAAGTCAATCTTCTTTTTATTTTTCCTAAATAGTGATCTGATTTCCTAGAAGAAAACTTCAGATCTTTCTAAAGAATCTAATCGTCTTTCTTTTCTTTGTCTCTGATTAGAGAGGGGGGGAAGGGGTGGGGAGAGAGAGAGAGAGAGAGAGAGAGAGAGAGAGAGAGAGAGAGAGAGAGAGAGAGAGAGAGAGAAAGCCTGTTGGTTTTTAACCATCTTCTCTGGAACAAATCCTACAGGACTAAGGAATATAGCAGACCCTGGGGCCCACATCTGGGCATCTTGACTCTTCCTTATCTGGCTTTGTTGTTCAACAGTCCCTGAGCAAAGACTAGTGACAGAGAGCAAGAGGAAGACAAGTAAGTAAGCGTTTAAGTGAAATCAAAACCTAATGTAGCTTTTGTCATGTTTTAAAATGTGGAATGTCCCATCCAGCTGTGCTTTACAGTAAGGAAACACTACCAAAGGGCAAGAATGCAGCAAGTATCATTTATAATAAGTACAGAACAGCTAACGTAAAATCCGAGGAATAGCTGCGGAGAGGAAAAATAATTCCAGGGGAAGAAGAATTGTATAAAGAGAAATGGAGCGTGAGGGTTGCAGCTAGAGAGGTGACTCAGCGGTTAAGAGTGCTGGCTGTCCATTCAGAGGACCTGGGATTGGTTCCTAGTGCCGTGTGCTGGTTCACAGCCATCTGCATGGAACTTCAGTCCTAGAGGATTGAATACCCTCTTCTGACATCCTCAGGCACCATGCATACACATGGCACCAACAGACATATATGCAGGCAGAACACAAATAAAATAAAATGAATAAATCTAATATAAATCTTTAAATGAAGATGTCATTAAAAGAAGAAATAGTGAACTAGGAACAATTATTCTCTCACAAAAGTTTAGGCATAATCAGTTAAGGAAGAAATAAGGAGAGGAGGCCAATGTTTTGACTCAACAGTAAAGAGGTTGCCTGGTCAGTGGGAGACCCTAGTGCCAACAAACCAACAAACAAACAATATCATGAGAAAGTGACAAATTAAAGGACAGAAGATAATAATAAAACATAGATAAAGAGATCATTGACTTCCTAGCACTATTAGTTTGAAAAGTGACTGTAAGAACAGCCAGGAATAAACTGGGTAGAGTGGTGTACACCTTTAATCCCATCAGAGACAGGCAGATGTCTGTGACTTCCAGGTCAGCCTGGCCTACACAGTGAGTTCTAGGGTAGCCAGGGCTGTATAGGAGAGACCTTATCTCAAAACAAAACAAAGCAAAGCAAAACAAAACAGAATGGCCAGGAATACTGGTTAAGCAGGCTGCGGAACCCCTGCTATACCTATAGAGTAAGACGGTCTGGAAGCTTGGCCCTGGAAATTAATTCAGCTTGCACCCCTATCCTTAGCTTTCAGGTCAACCATCACTTGTGTCTGCCACTGAGGATCTACAGCCATGGGTCCTGTGTGGTCCAGATGTAGCTTCAGACCTTCCAAAACCTAGAGTCACAGCTCTATTTGCATAGTACTCTTCAACTTAAACGCAGATGAATGGTGTGATCCTTAAAATAGAAGAGGGAGCACTGGATAGAGGGCTTTGCAGTTAACCTCTCCTACCGCACTCACAATACCCACACAAGGCTGCTCACAACCACTTGTTCCCACCGCTCCAGTGGATCTACCACCATGTTCTAGATTTCAGAGGCACATGCATTCGTGTGCTCATATCCCCACGTGGACTCTCTCTCTCTCTCACACACACACACACACACACATAATTAAAAATAAAAATAAATCTTTTTTTTAATAGAAAAGGAATAAGACTTTATTAAGGGCAAGGATTCATTCCTATGAAAATTTGGAAGAATTCCTTTGGTCATATTTAATAAAGGAACAATCCTACCTCCTGGCTAGATAATATCGAGCATTGTGTTACATTTTATTGTAACACCTAAGGTTGTTTACTAGCTGGTCATTTAAAAAGGTCTATGTGGCCTTCCTGTATTAGTTGTGAAATTTTATAACATATGTCTATTTTAATGAGTAAAATGTTCACGGAATTTATTAGATTTCTAGAGTTTGTTATTAACCCTCAAATTACGAGCCATTTCAGAACTAATGAAGTATTTTGAAAATGTTTACATATTAATAAATATATTATCTCTGTTGTTAAAAGCCCAGTTGCATATAAATATTTACTGCTGATATTACAAATATAAGACACATAAAACATATATTACACTGATTTTAAACTGTTTTTATTATAAAATATGTTAATATTTCATTTCCTTCTGCTTGCACAATCAAATATATATATATGTTTTGTTTTTTGAGACAGGGTTTCTCTGTATAGCCCTGGCTGTCCTGGAACTCACTCTATAGACCAGGCTGGCCTTGAACTCAGAAATCTGCCTGCCTCTGCCTCCTAAGTTCTGGGATTTAAAGGTATATGCCACCACTGCCAGGCCAAAGTATAATTTTTTTTAAAAATCCCACTGTATTTTTGCAGTGATCAGGAAGAACACTGTGGGCATTCCGCTTGCTTTTGCTGACAAGGTATCCAATGATTTCCTTTTCCTTCCACAATGATCAGCTCTGAGATTTGGCAGATTTAGATGTGGAAATCTGAGCCCAAAGTCAGCTAAGTTTCCCAGTTTCATTAATCTCCTCAAGCTCTTCTTCCTTCCAGGTTCCACACGGCTCCACTGTCAGCACAGACCTCAGATCTCTTTCTGGTGTGAAGAGTTCAGACCCTTTTCCTTCATATACACATGTTTACATCACTGTCTAGAATTTTCTTACATTTGACACCAGAGGAAATGAATGTTTTAAACTCCCAAAGTCTAATGGCCCAAAGCCTGCGCTAAAAAGCAAGCCAATTTCCATGTATTTAAAGATCACAGACTTTCCATTTTTAATGCAGATTCATAAAAGGAAATTTCATCCATTGTAAATAGCATCATCCATCAAGTTTATTGCTCCAAAAAGCCTGACTGAACAACTTTTACATAGTTTCATTCTAAAGGTAGAAATGCATGTTGAAAACGTTGGCATGGGGAGAAAACACAGGTACTCCACCAAGCACATCTATACATTTTCCAATTTATTTGGCCTCCAAAGGATACAAGACAGAGACTAATCTCTTGGTTCCTTTACCAAGTCACTCTCCCTCCTTTAATTACAAGGAAATGTGGTATTTTCAAAATCATATATTTTAGCCATCCTATATTTTGGCACCTAGATATGGCTTTCCTAACAACCTTACAAATGAATCGGCGTCCTTATGAAAACTAGAAACCAGTCTGTATTTCATGCCATCAGAGAATGTAAAATTACTCACGCAAAGCTATTGTTAACATGCTCGCTGGAGAGTTGTGATTGGCACCTGCTCGCTCACTCCTATGGTCCCTAAATACCCCTCATGTGCCTCACATTGTACTTAGCAGTGGCCTGAGTGGAATATAATTTTTTCATAATAAAAATAGTATGATTAGCACGGTGTGTTTGTATCTTTTATTTGAGATGCCAGGAGTCATAGTTATTTACGGTAGGCCTTTTGACAATGGAGAAAAGTATATTTATTAATATATAAGTAGTTCCAATACATTTCATTTCCATTTCATCCTCCCTGCAAAATAATGAACCATGAACAATACACTGGGTTTTATCAACGCTGGGCTTCTGGGAGTGCCTTTTCAGTGTCAGAGACTAAGTGGCGGCTAATAGACTGACCTTATGAGTTGCAGCTATGGCAGTCCCCAAGCACATGACTGTGACTAGCACTTTAGTATGCTTTCTCTTTCTCAAATGTGAGTTTGCAGATATAGCAGAGAATGGGTTCCCATTAAAGAACAGATTTGGCATGGTCTTCCAGAAGCCCAGGGGGAAAGCGTTGATTCAAGAGCTGACGTCACAGCAGAACGCTGGATGCTTCAAGATGCTGCCTCTCCCACCAGTGTTCCAGGTAGGGCTCAAAATCCTGCTTTGCAAGGAAAAAAAAAATGTCTCAGTGACATTGAGAGACAGCAAGTTTGAGATCAACCGAACCCAGTGACATTGAGAGCCTCTGCCATCCTCTGCCACCCTAAACTACCTATTAACCAGCCCAGTCACTGAGCAGATGGCATTGAATGAGTGTCACAGCTGGGCAGGGTCCTGCCCAGGGCCTTCCTAAGAGATAGCACAATCTGCTGGACGTTGCGCCTCTGACTCCTCCTTGCATCCATAACTCTAGCCTACCTGAAAGAGCAGAAGGATGGAAACTACATTCCACGGGTTTCCCCGACAGTAGAGCTCAAACTAGGTTCTATCAGGGTCAGGTACAATATGAAAAGGTAAGGAGGAAGAGAGGAGTCTGACTTACACATCATAATTCTAGGCAGGCATGTACATATGGACCAAGAAGTGATACAGATTGATGTTTTCTAGAAACCTCTGAGGGCTTAAAAACACCAAGACCTCTGGATATGGCTTTCCTAACAACCTTACATAAATGCCATTCATTCCCTGTCTTTGCAATGGTGGGTATGACTCTTCTTGTGTTGTATCTATTGCTCTGTGAACATGAAGCTGCCTGGATGTCTGATAAGCTCATGCCTCACATGGTCACACTCATTATACAACAGACCCTTTGCTGCTGGAAAGTCCAGGCATCTTCACTCTGAGCCCAAGAGAATGATAACCCAAATAGAATCTCCTAGAAAGTGCATAATAAAGTTCACAGACCTTACAGTGTCGGTGGGGAAGCACGTGGTGAATTGAGTCGTCGCAAGTTTTTGTGCTCCCAGTTGTAAGCCACAAGAGCAAAGAGGGCAAGATTCAGCAAAGACTGCATGATTCGTGTCCAGGGAATATGTTGGTTTCTAGCTCTAAAAAGTTTCAGAAAAGTTGGCTAACTCTCTCCTAGAGCAGAGAGTGATTCAACATGAAGTCTCCTTTCTCACAGTCTGTACTTCAGAGTTCTGTCAGATAAGAATCTAGGACACCTTTTAAAAGATTTGACTCAACACTGGAGATCTGAAGATTTCCAAATACTGCTTTCTTCAAGATTTGGGGGAAATTTTACTTGGGCATCACTTAAGTTCAAATGTGTCAAATGCTGACCGGTGGCAGTTAAGTTGAGATGTGTCAAAAGTTGACAGATGAAAATATATAGGTTTTCACCTTTCAAAAAGCAAGCCCCACAGTTTCAAAAGATAGAAAAGAATCTGAAAATTGGATGGTTTTAACCAGCACTGATCAGTTGCCCTTGCTGTGACGATGGACAAGTTCTAAATGTATAAGCCCAACACGGCTGCCCCAAATCACATGTGGCCACTGAGCACATCAATGTGGCATATGCAACAGAAGTAATTATTTTGCTAATATAAATTTAAATAGTTATATGGGCTATTATGTTAGAAGATACAGCTTTTTCAAACCTATTTCATGTCTCTATTTTTAGGTAGTCTTACAATGATATAGAATTTATTTCATATGTAACTACATGTATAGAGAAAAAAATCATATTAAATTAATGACCATTGTATAGATGTATTTAATAATAAATTATTGTGGAAGTTTAATACATTATACTCATAACTATGTGAATAATTCTAATTTAAATAACAAGTGGATTTTAATTAAGGGAGTAATAGATGAGAATGCTCTTGTGAACACTCTCCAACAATATAGCTAATTACCAAGCTGCCTCTTCCCATCCTATCAGCCACTTCATTCCCCACATCCTCTCCAGGAAGGAAATATTACCCTCACAGGTTCAATTATTTCTACGTGCTTACAAGGACATTTGTAAATTAATACAATTACACGTGTTCATGATAAATTAGGGCACATTCTATTCTTCTCATAATATTCCCATGTGCTCATCCATAAGTATATTCATTCATATAGGGTTTTTTTTTCTGACTGCCTAACATTCCTAAATGTAGACGTTTGTAGCCAATTTGATTATTCTTCTCTTGCTAGAATGATATATTCGTAAGTCGTTATCCTTAGAACAAACAAGCATTCTTGTAGTGGGTTATTGGGTATATTTTATGATATAGTACTGATAGTCATCATCATCACCATCATCGTGGTCGTTGTCGTCGTCATCCAGATCAAAGTCTCAAGCAAAAAAAAAACAAACAAACATGTATTTTGATTAGTAAACATGAAAAGTCTAGAACAACATGATTTAGATGATTTTGAACTATTCCTCGATGGTGACTAGAAAGTTCTTGTTAATTGCTGTCTTCCTTGAAATTGTATTTCAGTGATCAGGTCTCTCTTACTAATGAGACTTTGCATGTACCTTGAGGAGTGAACTCCTGGCATCATGCTCATCTGTTGTTATTGTTGTTGTTATTGTTGTTTTAAATTGGGAAAACATAGCAATACAGCAAGACTGGGGCTCAATTATTTTCCCTAGAATAGACATAGCCTTACATAGATTTTCATAAATTGATAAATAGATAAATAAATCAACTAGCATTATGAAAATGTCTCTCAAATGAAAACTGAGTCCATATTATTTGTAATTTAAGTTCCATTTAAGACCTTATCATGGTTAGACTGGTAAATGGTAAATTAATGTATACTGTCTTCTGGAAATGGTCTCTAATACTCTTAGACAGAAAAACATTTAAACTGCACTAAACAAATATTTGTTTAATACTCCCTCAAGAAGTATTTCTGACAAAACTGCTATTACAACTCCCAGTAGTATTTTCCTTAAGACTTTGGTCTCTTTGTTGTCTCCTTAGCATGATAGTGACATTTGAACAGACATACTTCTTCTGTATGTCAGTACAGTGTTAATAGTCATAGCTTATCAATAATCATCATTTAAGTTTCCTTTCATCACAGATACCTTGACACTATTTCTATTTCTTCACTACCAACATTAGCTCTCCTTCTTGAGCAAGACCTGCTTTCACTTTAGATCTATTTATCCTTTGTCTTAATCCACTTGGCATCTATGAGGCTGACTCCAAAGCTAGTGCCAAGAGGTGGGAGACAATCTAGCAATGGCCTCAGTAGCCAGGAGAGCCAATAATATTGATCTCTTAAACTTTCAGAGGCACAATTAAAGAAAAAACAAAAACAGTGTTGAAGATCCACCTAAGTCTAAAGTGCCTAGCAACCATTTTGCTCTGTGGTCCAAAAAGCTTGCTTGTAAATAGAGACTCTGGAAGGAAAGCCACACCTAGAAATGAGAGAAAAAGAGATAAATCTAGAGATTGGTGCTGAGAGCAGCCTTTAAATCATCAGATCCGGTCACACCCGAAGCCTCATCTCAACCTTGCGAATGCTGAGACCCTCTAATACAGCTCCTAATGCTGTGATGAGCCCCAATCATAAAATTATTTCATTCTACTTCATAATTGTTATTTTGCTAGTTATGAGTCGTATCGTAAATATCTGCTATGAAGGATATCTGATATGTAATCCCTAAAGGAGTTGTGACTTAGGTTGAAACCGTGTTCTTGACTTTTCGAATATACTTATCAAAATACATGTCTTTGAGCTAGATGATGATGATGATGATGATGATGATGATGCTCATTATATCATCATTATTAGATCATCTGTAATAGGCTCCAGATAAATACAGTAGGACATAGCGTTTCATGGAGGATTGCTCTGAGCTACCTAACATGATTACAGTAACTTTACTCTGGCTCTCTGCTTGCTCTAGACATGTCTGAATCTATATGTCTGATGGCAAGATCACTTCTTTTTTTGTTTTCTTGAAGATTTATTTATTTATGTGTCTGAGTACTCTCTCCGCATGTTTGTCTACACCCCAGAAGAGGGCATCGGATCTCATTAGAGATGGTTGTGAGCCACCATGTGATTGCTGGGAATTTTGAACTCAGGACCTCCAGAAGAGCAACCAGTGCTCTTAACGCTGAGCCATCTCTCCAATCCATCACTTCTTATATGTGAAACACGATCCCATTTTACATCTTCTCATGGAAATAATTACACAGATGCTGTGCAGGCTAAATGCTATCATTCTTGCTTTACTAATGAGAAAAATGAGGATATAAAAAGGCTAATGGTGTTCAAGGTCTGAGAAAAAGACTGCCCTTCAAACTCCCAGCTAATGGGTTTATTTGCTCATTGTCTTATTAGGCCTGTACAACTCCCTTAGGCATTGGTAATAAATAATAAGAAATAAGCCTCCGGGTCAGTGGTGGCGCATGCCTTTAATCCCAGCACTTGGGAGGCAGAGGCAGGCAAATTTCTGAGTTCAAGGCCAGCCTGGTCTACATAGTGAGTTCCAGGACAGGCAGGGCTATACAGAGAAACCCTGTCTAGAAAAATCAAAATAATAGATAGATAGATAGATAGATAGATAGATAGATAGATAGATAGATAGATAGATAGATAGATAGATAAGCAAAAAAGGAAATAAGCGACAGTCAGTGATGTTTGGTGATGCTATCCTGAACATTTTCTGACTCCATACAGTGGAAATCTACGTAAGGTCCACATGTTATATCAACTCACTTGTGAAGGCGTGTGAGAACCTCTCCCTCCAGTATGACAGCACACCCCTGCCATCAAGCAGTCAATACTGAGCTCAGAAAACACCCCAGTGAAGAGAGACTGAAGACAGTAAAGAAATGATTTCATATCTTATGCAGGCAGCTCTTGAAGAAAAACAGACTGGATTCAGTGAAGACATTAATCAACTAAACCTAGAGTTGGACAAATTTGTATTTGAACACAGGTTTTGGTGAGGTAGCTCAGTTGATAGAGCACCTGCCTAGCAAGCACAAAGCCTAGATTTGATCTCCAACATGGCATAAACTGAGGCGGGGGGGGAGGTGGAGCACAGTAACACAAGCCTCTAATCCCAGCACTTGGGAAGCAGGGGAGGATTAGGAGTTTAAGGACATTCTTGGCTACAAAAAAAGATGGAGGTCAGCCTAGAATATGGGAGACTATGGCTCAGAAAAGGGAAGGGAAGAAAAGGGAAAGGAAAGGAAGGGAAGGGGAGGGGAGGAGAGAGGAAAGGAAGAGGAATAGGAAGAGGAAGAGGAAGAGGAAGGGAAGAGAGGCTCCATTATTTACTAGTGACGTGTCCATCAGCTTCTGTTTTAGCTAATTAGTCTCACTACTCACATTGATTAAACTCTACCCTCCTCAGTTCTGGCAAGTGGCAGGGTTGAGAACCTTCTAAACAGCTACTTAGGCCTGAGATAACTTTCCAGGCAGGAGGAATCTGGGTATCAGACATATATCTGCCCCAGCTTCTTTATAGGCATTGATGGTAGTATAACCTGTAACTACAGTGTGCTGCATTTTTTCACTTCGGTTAGAGTGACAACGAATGGAACATCAAACATCATACCAAGAAACTCTCCAGCCTACAGGATGAGTCAATCCTCTGAAAGCTCATTCTTTCTTAGAAAGCCCCTCCCAAGCTGTTCCCCAATCTGCCTAGGAGGGGATACTAAGAAGAAATGACTTAATACCATTTAGATTGTTAGTGCATTTTGTTTGTATTAGAATGGTGTGTACCAAAAAGGGTTCTCATTGTCAAAGTAATGGATCAAACACTGAACAGTTTGACATTTCTCTTCTCTAACCTGTTAGTTTCCCCACTAGGTGATGTCATTCACTTGCCCAACCTCTACTGACCCACTCAGTCTTCCTTACTCATAATGTGGATAATGTCCCTGCTAATTAACATAATCCATTCATTAACCTACGATGTCTGACCCATGAGGTGGGAATATAATTTTTTAAAAAACTAATTAATAGAAGAAAATTCTACAATAGCCAGAATGCTCTACTCTAGTTTGCTAGGTCTAATTCTGTAAGAGCTTACATCCCTGTCAGTTAGTTACAAATAATTGAAATTGTTGCAAAATCATTCTTTCCTGTAGACATGTAGGGTTGTTTTTTGAATTTTTTTCCAGTTAAGGAGTTTAATTGACTTCCTTTCTCTTGTTGCTCAAAAAATTATTTGCATCCATTTGTACATTCATTTCAAGATTTCTGATTTACAATCGTGGTTGTTCTTCAGATTCTATTTTGAACCATTCAGAACATCTGTCTGGTTCTCTCGTTGACTAACAAATAGAGTCTTTAGCATATTTTTGCTTTTCTAACTGTATGGTAGTCACAAAATAATCTTTCCTGAAATTTTTTATTTTGGTTTGGTTTGGTTTTATCTTTTGAGACAGGGTCTCTCAAGCCTTGGCTGCCCCGAAACTCACTATGTACACCAGGCTGGCCTCTAACCACAGAGATCCACCTGCTTCTGCCTCTGCCTTCAAAGAGCTGGGATTAAAGATATGCACCAACACACTCAGCCTGAAACTTAATTTTAACACAACATTATCTAGCTCAGAGCACTAAGTGAAGTAAGGTTTATAAAGTTAGCGTTCATTGATTATTCAATAAATGTCATTACTATTTCACAAGAAGAACTCTATCATTTTTCAAGCTGGTCCTCTCTTACATCTTCATCACATTCATATAAACTATCCTGTTGTAGGACTGCTAACTATAGGTATCAGAACAAAATGGATCTTGTCTACACTTTATGAATGCTTCCTAGCCTGGCAAACCCAAGTCCAGTACATCTCATCCTGCAGGCTACTTAACACTGTCCCTCTCCATCTGGACCACACAGCAACAAAAATGGAGACAAAAAGTTTATATTGGCAATGATAACCAGAGAGGTGGGAATACTTATTTGTACCTGTTATGTAAGAATGTGCCACGAGGAACAAAGGGACGGTTTTTATGTTTTGTTTTTTGACTTCCAGCAGATCCATTTGAATCATTAAAAGGTATGTGGTCTAATTGAATTCCCAACATTAATGATTTGTTCAACCTTTAATTCATAAGCTTTTTGCTAAGAGAAGGCTGCTGGAAACCTGCTACTACATTGTTACCAAGTGCTTGCCTTCCTCCCACGCAGCCTGGGATTCCCTTAGATAATCTGGGGGGAATGGAAGCATTTGAAAGATTGCAATCATGCTTGCTTTATTTCATGAAACAGCCAGGTAGTGTGATGACATAATTATTTTCCTAGCTGCTTACATATCTTAAAAGATGTATTTCTGGGCCTGGAGAAGTAGCTCGGCGGTTAAGAGCACTAGCTGCTCTTCCAGAGGTCCTGAGTTCAGTTCCCAGTAACCACATGGTGACTCACAACCATCTCTAATGGAATCTGATGCCCTCTTCTGGTGTGTCTGAAGATAGTGTATTCATATATACTCATATACATAAAACAAATAAATAAATCTTAAAAAAGAAAAAAGAATCAAGGCCTTATGTTGAACTTAAAAAAAAAAGATGTATTTATTTACCTAACCTTTAGCATTTTCAGTATTTTTGAGTTTGTCTACTTTCTGTCTTAGTGAAGACCTCCCTGTCAATTTTTTAATTCATATAGTAACCTGAGCAAATGAAAATTTTAGTATGCTAATGGCCATTGAGATTGAGGTTGCCGAATAACTGAATATTCACCTGGCATACATTAAGTAATAGATTTGAACATCAGCAATGCACACTATGATATCCCTGTATATCCTAGGACTTGGGATGCAGAGGGAGTGGAGATTCTTGAGTTCTAGGACAGCTAGGGATGTGTAAGACTCTGTCTGAAAAACACACACGTGCACCCACACATACAAGGAATAGATTTTGCTGAAATACTTCATGTTCAGGGTTGACTGAAGATTTCCAAGATTTCCTTAGCACTTACCTCTGTCTACTCTACAAGACTCTATATGTTCACCTGTTCATTTAAAACTTTCCCTGTTAACACAATTTGCTTCTCACAGAGGGTGTCTAATTTGAACATTAAACCTACATTGTGCCCTCAGGTTAGGTGTTTGGCTGACAGTCCAATAAATAGAACAGCCACATATTTAAGTCAATCAAATGTTTAAATGTTACCAGCACCCTGCCAAGTCCAGCCACTCTCCTGCAGAATCCAATGCACACACACGTTTCTTCGACCACTTCTGTGATTCCTCATTATTATGGCCTACAAAGGTCATTCAAAGAAAAGGAATCGATTCAAGAGTACCAGGCAGATCATTAGCAGAGGAGATCGGAGAAGGCAAGTTCAGTGGTATGATCCAGTACAGGAAATATCAAGCAGCTGATGTCGTTATTTCAAAGATATGTCCAGTTAAACTGCAAGGTGGTCTGTTTTGAACACCTGTGCCCCACCTCCAGGCCATTAAACCCAGCTCACACACCCTTTCCTACAGACACTGTGGTGCCAAAGCTCAGCATTTGAGTGGGAGATGCTGCTTCTCACATACGGTAGTCTAACAACCCTAAACTTGAAACAAGCCCTGTCTCCTGTGTCCTTTTACCTGTTCCATTAACATTGAACAGAGACGAAAAAGCAGCGTATGAAAAGAAAAATGTCTTCGTAAGTTGGACAGATCAGGGAAAGGTCTTTGAAGAGACAAAATTAGCACTTTCTTACCTCTCACCCTGCTTTATACATAGTTTAAACCACATCATGCCTGAGAGGATATGTCTTATAAAAAGTTATAAAAATATTAAAATATGCAAAAAATATATAAATAATATACAAAAGAAGTAACAGAACACTTGTTTCATATGGATGAAATGGTTTTTTACATTTCATGTATGTTATGTTTATGCAAGCTCAATGGTAGAGTGCTTGCCGCCATGCTCGAGACTCCGAGTTCTGTCACCAGCCCTACAACAATAAAGATAAACACAAAATGAAATGTTTGGGTTTTTAAAAGAATTTTTATGTTATTTCCTAGTTTGTCATTTAATATAATTACAGAACATCCAATTCCCAACACTTCTAATAAAGTACCCTACAATCCACAGAATCTTAAAAACCGACAAACCACCACCAACTATATCTAGACAACAAAAGATAGATAGGCAAACATATAGGATAGCCAGATAGCCCAAGGCACATTCAGAAGGTTCAGTCAAATTTGCCACAGTCAAACACCACCATCTTTTACAAATGGCTGACTCCTTGGTTTTGCCATGGCCTAACTTTAAGGGGCAAAAGTCCAAGGCTACTCTTTCCTTCTGCCTGGGTCATTATTTATCATGACCTTACTTTAACAATACTCATCTGTTACCTTGAGCCAGTTAGAGATGCTTTAAAGGTTTTTAACTCATTTTATTTTAAATAAACGTGTCAAAATACCAATTTGGGACATGTCTGGATTCAGTATTTGGTAACACACTGTATATTTTTAACATTTTATGTTACATATTAACAGGAGGAATTTGGTTTTACTCATTAGTCATCTTTCAAAAAATGTTCCATATACTTATAATAATTTTTATGAGAATTTTTTTTACCATTTGTTAATTAGAAATGTTTTAGGAAATTCCAGATGATAGTGATCATATAAGAAGTTGTTTATAAGAATATATAAAATTTCAAGTGTGTTCTCAAGAAAAGAAAAAGAACAGGAACAAATGCAGTTGTAAAGACTTTAATAATGGTTATATAACTGAATTAATTAAAATTAGGTTTTACCTTGTTACAAAGAAGCTTGCATTTTCTCACATAGATGCAAATCTGTCCTACATGAGTAAATGTTTGAGCTGAGACCTAAGCAGTTTAGAAAAGCCAGCAGAGGCCCTTTGATATGGATGTCTTCCATCTGCTTTCTGCTTGCTCACTGCTTAACAAGTACTTCCTTAACAAACTCATCACTGAAGTAGACCTTTCCTAATTTACTTGATATTAATGTTCAATCCTAAATAAGCTCTGAATGCAATCTATGTTTTCATATCTGTTAAGAAGAGAAATGGGGAAAGAAAAGCAGGAAGGAGAAAAAGAATGCAGAGAAAGGGAAGAAGGGAGGGAGGGAGGGAAGGAGGGAGGGAGGGAGGGCTAGAATAAGAGAGCTGATTTAGCCTCATTCCTTTATGAACTCACTCATATTCATGGGTGTGATAGAGTTCCTATAACATGTTTAAATGTTGGTAACCTTGTCAAATAGGATATCTTTTTCTCCTCTGAGAACAGCTGGCCTTTGAGAGGACTATGCACATGGCTTTATCTTGAACCATCTCTCATTTGCAAAGGAAATAGATCAGCTCCACTGGCTTGGAAAAGATAGAAAACAGATTAATTATCTAATGACAGAAAAGAGAGGGTGCTGTTTTGTAGATGCTCTAGCCAACTGTGGGAAATCCAGCCACGGTGAATTTCAAACTGAAGTAACACAGACTCCAGGACTTCCAAACACAATCCTCTTTCCAAACCATCATGGTTTGTTTCCATATTACCTAAATAATAGCAGCTTCAGCAAGAAACATGAAGTAACTAACAATATCTGCTAGTTAATTTCTACAAAGCCTTTGGGCGGGAAACCACCTAGGGTAAAGCTAGCATGTCCTTTATATCTTTAGCTGGCCTCAGCATCTGTGAACTGTCCCGGGGTCACTGTTTGGTCACTTTATTTACTGAAGGGCAGAAAATGTTTTACAGCTTGAGAGACCCATGGACTAACTCAGGTCTGTTTCTCTTTGGCTTGAGTTGTTTGCTCTGGTTGTATTCTGTCCCTTTCGTAGACATTTGATGGGGGAGGGGGGGTGCTGATTTAGCCATTGCTTTTTATCATGTGTCCCTAAGTACACTGTACCCTATCTGCTGTATACTGATTTGTAGCAGGCAGTAAAAACAGTGGCTAAAAATGGGAGCTCCTAACATGATTAGAAACTTATTGGGTCGAAAGAAATGATGTTTGCTTTGGACCAGTTCTTCTGAGTACAATGTAACAATGTATAGTCTCAAGAATGAGGTTGTAGTCACTGTGTTTTCAGTGAAGTTTACGTGCTGAATGATGAATGAGATTTGCTCTAAGTATACAGCTAATAAGATTCTATTCACAGCCTTTTCAGAAAAAGATAACCCCAAACATAACTTTGCTTACATAATAAATAGAAAGAAGAATATGCCCTCGTGTGCGTGTAGGGTTTTAGAGCTTGAAGTTGTATGAGAGAAGTGTTTGACCTATAAAACCTACCATGTCGTGTCTTCCACATGCCTATATATTTGGTCCTGGGTCATCCATAGTGTGGAAGCAGCTCATTTGTTTGTTTTGGGGCTGAAGAATAAAGCCAGGACCTTATGTGGGGCGTACTTAATTGTTTACCGAGCTGTGTTCCACCTCCACCGTCACTTCGATTTCCACTTTACATGAAATCACAGTCTGTTCCATCTCATCAGTTCTTGTAGACTCTCCGGACTGTCGAGGTAAGGCAAGGTTTGAAGACAGGTATGAGAGACACCGAGTAGTGTCTGAAAGGGCTGAAAATAACGATAGGGATGCCAGCTCAGGGGTACACCAACCATCACCGCCCCCTAAACTCACTGCAGCGGGTTCTATTGGGTAACAAATTGGTACCAGAGACAAGACTTACTTGTCACTGTTAGTATTTCTTCTAGGCTCCACCCCACAGTTACCTGGCAATAGCCAGGTAAGCCTGACTCAGTATAAAAGGGGCTGTTATCTCTCTCTTCACTCTCTCTTTTGCTCTCTTACTCTCTTCCCTCTCTGTCCCCTCTCTCCCTATTCCCCTCCTGCCTCTCTCTCTCTCCATGTGTTCATGACTTGCCTCTATTCCTCTCCTCTTTCCCCTCTTCTCTCTCTCTCTCTCTCTCTCTCTCTCTCTCTCTCATACTCTCTTCTCTCTGTGTGTGTGTGTGTGTGTGTGTGTGTGAGTGTGTGTGTGTGCGCACGCGCGCGCGTCTGTCTGTCCGTCTGTCTGTCTGTCTAGAGCTTAAATTTTAGGGACTGGCTTTTTTGAAAGTATAGCAACTGAAAACCTGCCACCTTGCATTCACCTCGCATTTTCAAATTTTGATGCGATTTGATTTCTCTTGGGTTTTATGAGGGGTGGCCCCTTCCCACACAGGCTGGTCTCAGATTAAGTAGCCAAGGGAGACACTGAACTCTTGATTCTCCTACCTCTGCTTCCTGAGTGCTGGTAGTGCAGGCCCATGCCACCATGATTTTCCCACACTTTTGAAAAGAAAATAAAGACCTTTAGTACATACTTTGCCAAACATTGGCTTCAACTCTCCCTTTTCTACAAGTAGGAGGCCCGTCTGCCCACACAGCAACTACTGTGGTGTAGACACAGAGAATACTGTAGCAGCTTCACTTCTCCTACCTTCAGTAGCCAGCTCCCCTGGACCTCTGCAGTCTTCCCAAGATGTTTGCATATAAAAGCGATGGTCCAAAAGTTGTGGGGTTGCCAACAAGCACTCCACAGCCTTTAGTGAATTGGCTCCTTGCCTCGGAGACTACAGAGGGGCTCACACACCAGTGCTGTGTTTTCTATTGACTCAGAGTCTCTGCCACTAGCTGTGTTTGTTTTCAAATTGTTGATCAAATACCATAAAATTATATTCAAATATGCCAAAACCATTATAACCCAAATTAAGTCAAATAAACTGCAGGCTGAATTAGTGAAAATTAAAGAATAATTAAATTGGAATTTTTCTGCTTGATAAAGATCTCAGAGGTCTTATTCTCTCATTTTACAGGTGGGGGGAGGGGGAGGAGGCTTAAGAAGTGAAATAAATGTGAAGAGAAAATGATTTGTCATTTAAGGACCAAGACTAATGCAACTGATGCTGGAAGGTCATTACCACGTAGCCAATAAAACAAGGCTTTAGTACATTAAATGTTGGGTCAAGAGGTCATTCGTGGAGCTAAACAGTTAGCACAGAGGTTAAGAGCACTGACTGCTCTAGCAGAGAACCTAGGTTTGATTCCCATCCCACACAGTGGCTCACAACCATCTGTAACTCCAGTTCCAGAAGACCCAACACCCTTATCTGGCCTCTGTGATTTCAGAAATATGGTGCACATATGCATTCATGCAGCCACACACAAAGAAAAAGTAATCTTTGTTTTTAAAAGTACCTTAGTATGAAAAATAATTTTTAAAAAAACTAACCACTTATACAAACTAAATAACTCTCTTTCAAATGCACTGTAGGGCAGAGAATACAGCTCATAATAGAGGTCTTGTCTATTGTGTGCAGTTCCCGGGCTCAATACCCAACACTGACTTCTATCTCTCTCTCTCTCTCTCTGTCTCTCTCTCTCTCTCTCTCTCTGTGTGTGTGTGTGTGTGTGTGTGTGTGTGTGTATGTGTGTAATATAGCATACATTATATAATCCAGGTATCTATGTATCTTGAAAGGTTAGTATTGTGTTTGATAAAAAAGAAGGAAGTGCCAAGGATATGTTTGATAAAGCCAGGTATGGCGAGGTGAGACAGGTGCCTCAGTGGACCCATGTTGAGGCATCCCTTCCCCTTGAGCTATACAGTGGGTATGCTACAGAATAAAGTTTATTTAAGGCATGGGAAAGGGAGTCTAGAAGGGAGGAGAGAGGGAGAGAGAGAGAGAGAGAGAGAGAGAGAGAGAGAGAGAGAGAGAGAGAAGAGAAGAGGCTGACCAGAAACATATAGTGGGAGGGGAGAAAGGGGTCAGGGAGAGAAAGGGCAGAGAAAGTAAGAGAGGGAGGAGAGAGTAAGCAGCCCCTTTTATAGTAAGCTAGGCCTACCTGACTGTTGCCAGGTAACTCTGGGGCAGAGCCCAGAAGGAATGCTAACAGTTGGCCTTTAAATATTCAAAACCCCAACTTCTTTTTATATACTCTATCCCAAACTTCTCCTATCAAATATGCCTCTTGACACAGATTATGGATTTGCTTTGTGATAATAAAATTCAGATAGGTAGGCAGGTAGGTGAACGGGTGGGTGATAGATAATTAATAGATGGATGACAGATTAGCCGATTGTAAATACCAATACTCCCATGCTTTAAACCTTCCATAAACTTAAGACACGATATAGGTTCTTTGTGATTTAAAAGTGGGTATGAACTCCCCCAAATTGCTTGTATAAATACCGCTGCTACAGAGTCAAGTCAACGGTAACCTAGAAGCTAAGACAAGCAGCTGTAAAGCAGCCCCCCCCCCCCGCCCATTCAGTTTTAAGACATTTCATTCAAATTTGTGGTTGCCCTACACTAAGAGTAGAAAGGCATCAGCAGGTCTGGTTTGCACACAGCAAACTTTCTATTGTTCTCCCAATCAGAGATTGTGTGCGAGCGAAGAGCTTTGCATGAGAATTAGTTCTCTGCCTTGGACCGAGTCAGCTATTCTCAGCTCAGCCTAGCAATCTTCGATTTCTTGGTTTGTAACTATGGCAATAGGATGAAACAGCATTCAGTAAAATTCATCCCACAAATCAGCTGGGGAGGGGGGTCCATGACCGCGATGAAGGAGTAATGCAAAAATACTAAAGTCCTTGGAGGGACTGAAAGCAAGTTTTGAACTCTCTTCAAGACAATCATGGAGATCACCCATCGCAGAGAAGGCAGTTTGTGGCTGCCGTACAGTGGCTGGCGACCCAAGCAATCAGATAACTGCTTGCTGGAGTTCTTGGCTTGGTGTGAGCCACCACACCTCTCCCCTTGCCTCTACGCAGCCATGGTCTCACCAAGGCCTTTGTGTGTGGATGCTGAAGTGTTTGTGGTCCTGCCAGAGCCTTTGATCTGGGACTCTTTATACTAAGTAACAGTCAAATCAATTTCAAGCACCTTCATTACAGTACACAGCTCATTATGTTCTAGAAAAATGTTTAGCGCTGAGCCTCGGGCCACAATATAATGAGGACAGGAGTAGGCATTGGTGTGTGCATTCCATCTCTCCCTCCTCATATTTCAGTGGAATAAGCGCCATGGGTTATGTCAAAAGCAGACCTTCCTTTTTGTAGACTTCACACACGACGTCAGCTGTACACCACTTGCCATCAGATGTAAAATTAGTGTCCTTACACTGTTTCTTCTCGTCCATTCCCTTTAAAGTTCTTTTTACAGAAGAAGAAATCAATGCATATTAAAGCACTGAGAAAAGCTGGATGACATTTTTTTTTCAGGGCCAGTGACATTAATCGCTCGGTATATAGACGTACTTGGAGCTAACCTTGATAACCTGAGTTTGATTCTCGGGACCCACATGATAGAATGAGAAAAATCAACTCCTGCAAGCTGGCCTATGAACATGGCACAAACATACCATACACACACACACACACACACACACACACACACACACACACACACACAAAGACTTAATTTTTTTTTATGTCCATGTATACATGTGTGTATGCCAAAGCCTGCATGTGGGGGTCAGGACAACTTGTAGAAGAAGTTGATTCTCTCCTCCATCCTATGCATCCCAGGATTAGACTCAGGTGCTACGGCTTGGCAGTGAGTACTTTTATCCAGTATATTAGAGTACTGTCACTGGTTACACTAAAACATTGACGGAAGCAACTTGGGAGGAAAGAGTTGCATTATCTTACAGGTTACAGTCTGTGATCAAAGGAAACCGGAGTGGGAAACTCAAGCAAGCAGAAAGTCATCCCAAAGCCATGGAGAAATGCTGTTTACTGGCTTGCTCCTAGGTTCACAGTAGATGACCCACCTATAGGTGACACCTCCCAGACTGGGACCCTCCTACATCAACTAACAGTCAAGGAAATGCCCCATAGACACCCCCACAGACCAATCCAATAAAGCCAATTCTTCAGCTGAGGTTCCCTCTTTCTAAGAGCATCAAGTGGACAACTGAAATGAGCCATCATACCTCGGGAGCCATATTTTTAAAAGACATTTTCAGGTACTTCCTGACTGACTGACAATATATAAATGCATATAATTTCAAAAAAAATGATTTGTGGATTACTGTATTTGAAAAAAAAATTGAAGTAGATTTCTATAATACCCAGTTAGTTGAAAAAAAAAACTCAAATGTTCCCTGAAGCCAAAGCAGAGATACACAGGCTCTCCCAATCTCACTCCTGATCTCTAGTCTGTGCACCTTTTAGATGTTTAAGTGCTCATCCGTGGAGATTCTGACATTACATTAGCAGTATACTTGACAAGAGTATTGGCTTCCAGTGTTTTCTCTTTCTAATTTAATTATAAATTCTCCCTCAAAGACAGTCACAGGAAAATCACATCACTGGACACACGAGACATTATCAAAATTTCTTGTTGTTTGTCTGTTGTTAGAAATATACACGGGTGAGGTTGATATCCTTTTCTGCTGCCACGATGGATTATCATAAATTAATTGTTTAGAACTCTAGATGGAAAAAAAACCAAAAAAAACCAAAAACCAGCCTGGCATACAGATAAGCAAAACCTGTTTTCTTGCCAGCAAGGTTTCATCTGCTTGGGATCTGAGGAAACTGCCATGCAGTCAGGAGGTATTGCAATGCTTTTTAAACAAAAGAATTGTTACAGAGATAAAACAGATTTTCATGCAGCCTAAGCAAGTGATAACAGTTTTCAGGTTAACCTTGAAACGGTAGTGGAGAGCAGGATCCTGAGGTATTTTTAGCTAGCCATGAATATCTTAGAGGGATCACGGGGAAGAAAATACTCCTTATGTAAAAGAAGCATTTGAAGTATCAGGTATAATAGAGTATGACAGCCCAGGTCTGGCACAGGATGGGGGGGGGGGAGACAGATTACTGAGCAGTGGGGCATCTGCATAAACTGGGGTCAGCAAATGGAGATGAAAGCGACCAAAGGAAAAGCAGAAATCAAGCCTCAGCCTGCAGCACATGCCTGGAGATGCCTTGGCTTTCAAGGAGCAGAGGTGGTATCATCAGTAGGACCGAAAAGGCTCATCAAGGATTCTGCACACACTGTCCGAAGCAGATCAGTTGGACCCGAGACTTATTCACACATTCGAAAATTAAAGCAAGAATGATTACTGGTGCCCACAAGAGGAGAGGATCAGGTATCTTACACATTAACACAGTAATGAAAAAAAAAAAAATCCAGAGTTACGGCCAGATTTATTTGTCTTATAAACAGTCTATCTCACGAGATGATAAAGGATGCTCACAAGCCTTGGGCTTGTGTTGTGAATCAGAAAACAAACCCCCACAGTGTGGCAGGCGGGCTTGCCAACTGCTTTGCACTGAAGAGACAAGGTCTCTCTGGCCTTCCCTCCCCGCCCTATCCCGGTCCATCCTCCAGCCATTGCTGGCTTGTTCGATGGACTCAGATTGTGAAGGTTTCAGAGTTTTGGAACCTTTCATGGCATTTTGAGGTTAGGTAAAAATAAAAATGCATATACTTTTGTGCTAAAGAGCAGACACTGGTTTGTTTAGATTTCTTGTCTTAATGCCTTAGACTAAGTGTTTTTGTGGAAGACTTGTTAAAATGTAAATATGCACATACTCTCTCAAACACAATCTTATTTTTTTTAGACTAGTATTAGTGGCCTATAATCAAAGAACAAGTGAAATAGTGGAAAATTAGAATTTTAGAGAATAATGCATATACAAGAGAAAGCTAGATAAGGATTTGGCCTGCAACTGCTGAAGATTATTATAAACTTCACCGGCAGCATCTGCTCCTTAGGTACAGATAGGTTTGTAGTTTGAGAAGAAAAGTAGGCTTTCTAACTTGCTGTCAAATGAGCTTCCAGAGCCATTTCTCAGCTTTACTGCACTTTAGAATCCTGTAAGCAGGGGAAAAAATTACTAAGTAATTGTTGTTCTCAGATTCTGCTGGTGAAAATATAAAATGGCAGTGCTACTTAGAACACACCGTAGGATTTTCTCTAGACAGTGAATGTAGAATCGCCACATAAGCCAGCAGTTCCACTCTTCCGTAAATGACAAAAAGAAATGAACACATACTCACAGAAAAAATACACACACAGGTATTCACAGTGGAATTACCAATGACAGACAAAAGGCAGGAGCAAACCAAATGTCAGTTAATTGATGATTAGATAAATAAAATATGATCTAGCCACATAATGCAGTAATGTTTGACAACACAGAGAAACAAGGCATTGCTACAGCAAGGACAAACTTTGGAAACAGTGTGTTAAGTAAAGGAAGCCCATCATAGTAAACTAGTCATGTTATTGAATACTAAAGATCCGATAGACAAACCTATAGAGAGAAATCAGGTTTACAGTTGTTTACGGTGGGTATTAGCAGTAATAGCAAATAGGGACTGGCTTTCCTTTTGGAGTAATCCAATTCTGAAATTGGATTACTGGGGGTGGGGGGGAGGGGGAATTCAACAAATCCATACACTTCCTAAAAGCCATCAAGTCGAACACTTCTAACAGGTAAATTTCATGGTATGCAAATGATATCTCAGTCACGCTGTTAAGAACTAAAGCCAACATAACTTCAATCAGCTCAGGGATAGGATGCTCATGTTGGCTAGGAAACTGCTACAAAGCAAAACAACAACAACAAATCAAGAAGGTTCAAATCTGACTTTAATCAGTGTTTGTTTGCTACTGTTAAGTGTTTCTTCCTCTAGTCAGAGCCAGACAGCCTCTGTATCTTCTGAATCTCTCTGTCTCTCTCTGTCTCTCTGTCTCTCTGTCTCTGTCTCTCTGTCGCTGTCTCTCTGTCTCTCTGTCTCTCTCTCTCTCTCTCTCTCTCTCTCTCACACACACACACACACACACACACACACACACACACTCACTCACTCACTCACTCATTCACTTAAGGCCTACTGGCACATTTTATCAATAACTTACATAAGTGTTGGCCATCCTTCGACTTTTAAACTAGCCAACTTGCCAATCATCCAACAAAGCCCCCATCCGGGGAAGAGGAATGTCTGCTACTGGTAAGCCTTGAAAGGTGAGCCAGGGGATCAGGTTTACCCTCCCTCTTCCAGTAAGGGGAGAACAAAGCACAAATTGTGCCCGTCCCTAGCTGACAATAGGTCAGACAGACCTGATGCTTATCTGTTATTGAGAAGACCGGTCCATCGTTATTTTAACCAGAGCACTTTTAAACCCCTTTTAACTTTTTTTTTTTGATAAGCAAGAAGAGAGGCTCACCTGGTAAACTGAGGGTGTGAGGTTCTTGGCGTGACTGAACACCACCCATTCACTATCTCTACCTGCTCTTGGGAGAGCACAGCTGCCCTCTGCTCTTGACTGTGGTATCCCAGGGGGGAAGTTCTTTGTTTTTGTTTGTTGTGCTGTTTTTCCTTTCTTCCCTCCTGGGACAGACCCTCTTGCATTCCATTCATAGAAAAAGGTTTCCCAGGAAACTTCATTCAGAGCTAGAAGATGGATCCAGAGATTCAAAGAATGAGGCCTGGGTAATGCTAATGAGGGACATGAATGCTGTGTTTGTGAGATTTGCATGCTGACAATGGACAGGAATATCAGTTCACAGTGTTTCCTGAAGGCTGGGATTTTGGTATGCCACGGCCTGGGCCACTTGAGTTGTCTAAGCACCCTACATTATTGTGTGGACCATGAAATGCAGCCCCCCTTCCTCCCTTGTACTCCCCCCCCAACCCCATGACATGGACATTCAAGCCCACCTCTTCTCAGTTATTTTTGTCTCAGAATCAGACATTAATTCTCTCTTTTCAACCTTAATGTCCTCACCTAGGGGGAGGAGTCTACCACCTCTCTTCATTCCCATGGAAACTACAGGCTCTCTCCTTAGTATGGTGATGACTAGTTTAAAAATTAAGGTCAGGTGAGGCTTGAGAGATGGCTCACCAGTTAAGAACAATCGATGCTTTTGCAGAGGATCATGGTTTGGTTCCTAGCAGCCACATGACAGCTCATAGGAAACTGTACCTCAGGTTCCAGAGGACCTGACACCCTCTTCAGTTACCAGTCATGTATGTGATGCAGATACATACATGTAGGCAAACATTTATACATAATAAGTAAATAAATAAATCTTTTATTTTGTTTTGTTTTTACATTAAGGTCAGGGCTAGCCTACCCGGTAAGGTGCTGTGGTACATTTGCCCACACACATATACAGTTCCACAAAATAAATAAATGTAAAAAATTTTTTTAAGATTTATCTATTTATTTATATATATGAGTACACTATAGATGTTTTCAGACACACCAGAAAGTAGCATCAGATTCCTTTACAAATGGATGTGAGCTACCACATGGTCGCTGGGAATTGAACTCAGGACCCCTGAATGAGCAGCCAGTGCTCCTAACCACTGAAAAATCTCTCCAGCCCCATGAATGTGTATTTTTAAAAATTAGGTGAGTTATTGTCATCTGGTTTTCCAACATCCCTCGAGTAAGTTTTATTCAACTTAATTGAAGCAGTAATCTGCATCAATGATATCGTGGGAACTTAGAGGCCTTTCAGAATTACATACTTAAATAACAGAGATGCTTTATTTGATGTGAACTTCTGATTATATTTGGTGTTTCAGTCTTTCCTTTTCTTTTTTTCTTTCTTTCTTTTTTTTTTATAGTCCCCTTTAAGAAAAAGAAATCTGGCTGGAGAGCAGAGATCCTGAGTTCAAGTCCCAGCAACAACAAGGTGGCTCACAACCATCTGTAATGGGATCTGATGCCCTCTTCTGGTGTATCTGAAGACAGTGACAGTGTACTCATAATAAATAAATGAATGAATAAATAAATAAATCTAACAAAAAAATTTTAAAAGAAAAGAAAGAAAAAGAAACCATCCATGGTGCTGAAGGCCTAAAGAGCAATTGTCTTAGCCTGGGTTTGTATTCTTGCACAAACATCATGACCACAAAGCAAATTGGGGAGGAAAGGGTTTATTCAGCTTATGCTTCTACATTGCTTTTTATCACCAAAGGAAGTCAGGACTAGAATTCACACAGGGTAGGAACCTGGAGGTAGGAGCTGATGCACAGGCCATGGAGGGATGCTGCTTACTAGCTTACTTCCCCTGGCTTGCTCAGCTTGCTTTCTTATAGAACCCAGGATTACCAGCCCAGGGATGGCACCACCCACAATGGGCCTTCCTACCCTTGATCACTAATTGAGAAAATGCCTTATAGATGGATTTCATGAAGGCATTTCCTCAAGGGAGGCTTCTTTCTCTGTGATAACTCCAGCTTGTGTCAAGTTGACACACAAAATCAGCCAGTACAACATTTTAAAGCAATATTTACCATAAAATATGGCACTTGCACGTTACATTATGTAGCCATTCACATTCTTGTCTTCTTGAAAAATATTAACAGCAATTTGAGAACAAAGGCATAAGTGCTTCATAGATAAGAATAAGCCTAAAAAACTATCATGTTCAAAAATCTAAAGGGCATTGGGGCTTCATGCCTTCAATCTCAGAACCCTGAAGGCAAAGGTAAGTACGTATCTGAGTTTGAGGCCAGTCTGGTCTACAGAGTGAGTTCCAGGACAGCAAGGGCTACACAGAAAAATCCTGTCTTGGAAAACCAGAAAAAAAGAGAAAGTAAACAAGCAAGCAAGCAAGCAAGCAAGAAAGAAAGAAAGAAAGAAAGTTAGTTTTATCCTATTCATATCTATGACCCCCCCCCCATCCAAAACCAATTGTGTCTCTCAGGGAGTAACCATCATACCTTAAGTCTAGTCCAGGTGGACCCTTGAGTACCTATTAGGATGAAACCTGCATTAAATAAAAATTACATCGACAATTAGCCAATAGTAGCTATTCTTTTTGACAATCTACTGCAACCCTGTTATATTATATTTCTAATTTCTAATGCAAAGTTAGAATTGTGCTAGATGGCTAGGAAAAAGCATAGAATAACTTAAGGAACTCTTGTAGGGCCTGACCAATCATTTGACCAAAATGTACAGCTAGAGTAGCAGATCAGCCATAACACTCCATAATTCAGCAAGGATAAAAACTGTCCCTTCCCAGGGGTGCCACTTCTTTTCCCTCCTTACCAACCTGAGCTTTATGGTATACTAGAAGAAACCTTGGATGTAGAGAATTTGAGTTCCAGCCTCTGACTTTGGACAAGTTACACTTTGTAAGGCTCTTGTCACATGTCCTGCTACTGCTACGTGGCCATTAAAAGGAATATAATTACATGATTGCTCTGAGGATTCAATTGGCTAATGCTTCCAAAGACCCTGGCAAATCAAATATAATTGGTAAACACTAGCTATTGTTATTATTAATCAACATATCCATTTGACCAAAAGAAATAGACAAAGGGAAAAAAACATGTATAAAGGCAAAAACAGACAAAACATAGCAGCCATTTGGAGGAGCTCTGGGAGAGTTAGCTACATATGGCACATGACTCTTGAAATATAGCTCCCAATGCACATGCTAATACAGTGTTGGGAATGTGTGCCTTTGAAGCGTGAACAGTATCTTTCTTATCTTGTCCCTTGTGTAAAGTCTTGAAGAGGACTTATACAGAGTCAGGTATAAACAAGCATAAGCTGAATTAATTCCACATACAATTACGTCAAAGAAATCAGACCCTTTATCTTGAAGTTATAAATTACCTAATTTGTTACATTTATTGACTCTCTGCTTCTTCCAATTTGATCAAGACCTCCTTTTTCATTACATTATTGACAAAAACACCATCAACTGATGAATTAGTTAAACTGACTAGCCTGCCATCTAGTGTAGGGTACTTCTGGAACATTCTGGAGCACTTGAGTTGCAGTGGAGATGAGATTTCTCCTGTCTGTTGGGTCTAAATGTTTAAACTCTCAAGCATCTGTTTGGGTGTGATATAAACACCTCTGTACAGAAGTTCATTTCCAGAAAGAATAGATGGCCACGGATAGGTCAGAGTGGGTACTTCTGGTTAAACATACCACCATTAGATAGAGGCAGTCCTTCTGTATTGTACTTCTTACCAAATCCATCTGTACCCATTATTTGTTTCCTAGAGGGTTCATTTTATCCACTTAGGATAGCTGTGGCAAGTTTTCCAGCAGGCCTTGCCAGGAAAGAAAGAGGAGCAGGAAGTGGACAACATATCAGGACACCAAACTCAGAAAAGCATGTGCTGTATGGCATGTCACGAAAGAGCCTGGAAGCTCAGCTAGCAAAGCTGGTATCACTGGCTTACCCTTTACTCCCATTTTCCTAGCTGAACTATGGAATTTTTTTCTTCTAAGTCCTTTTAAAGCCATAACTTATCCGGGAGTAAAATCAAATCGAGGACTCTTCCACTGTGTATTCCAGAAAATTCTTGCCCAGTGTTCTTCTGTTGAAAAGGAAAAGACATTTAGTTCCACTTTCCCTTTTACGTTGTCAGGGCTTCCTCTGAATCTGGTAGCTGACATCCTTCAAAATAATGAACACCTAGAAAGGACGCCAACTGGAAATTGGGTATTGATGAATAAACTGGAAAATGACTTTGATCCACAGGAAGAGGGGGGCGATTTATTAATTCAATTTTCTGACAAAATTTAAAATTCTAGTCTCTCTTCAAAATTGTTCTAGGAACACTGTGCCAGACTGTGGGCATCCAAGGACACTCAGAGAGACAAGAAGAAAAGAAAGAAGGTGAGCAATGAACCTTATTAACTCGTGTCCTCTCTGGCTGATGACTGCCATCAGGCTACTGGAGAATGACATCATTTTCTCTAAGAGGCAGTCAGCTTGGAAATGTCAGCTATCTGTGTGAATTAATTTCTACAGCTGTTTTATGTTGCAGCCTGCTCCTTGCTGAGAGAAAGGGGAATATTTCATTTTCTAGATCTTTCAGACACATTGCTTGTGTGTGTGTGTGTGTGTGTGTGTGTGTGTGTGTGTGTGTGTTACATTTTAAGCCATTCTGATCTAAATATATTTTATTTTGAGATGCCTGATTTAAAAAAAAAAAACTTCAATGACTTCAATAAAGTAAAGGCCAACATGTAAGTGCTATAATCTCATTAGAACAGTAAGCCCTTTTTGGTGCAAATTGCTTTCACTTTATGGGTTTTGTTTTATTTTCAAAGACTTCTGTACTATGATGTTGACAAGAATACTTATGGTGCACTGACATAGCTATAAAGTTGTAGGAGAGAGTGAGGGTGGGAGAGCCAAGCAAAGGGGGCGGAAGGTAAAACTGTAAAAATACAACTCATCCCAACTGTCTTGCCTAGGTGCAGCTTTGCCTACTTCCTGTTGTGTACTACGTGAGAGAAGTAGGAAGTCATTTTTTAATCTACCCAGTAAACATTGCTAGGTGCTTGCATGTTTTCAAGGCTTCATTTAGTCATGAGGGAAGCCAAATAAATCAGATGATGCCTACATTTCAGAATGGTCTGAAGCTCGAGTGTGAGAAACGTCAGAGGAATATTAAAGTAGTTTAGAAATTCCATAAAGGAAGCTGGGCAGACATTTCCGAGAGCAGGTTTTCAAGAACGATCTCAGGTATTTATATAAATCATGCCCACACGGTCCCATAAGTGAAGGTGAGCAGAGAAAGATGGAAAAGAAAAGCAGAAAACTATCTCTTAAAACAAAAGACACACATAAGAAGAAAAACCACTGTAGGTGCGTGAAGAACCAGACTGTGATGTCAACAGAGGTACCAAGAGCTTGGCAGTCTCTCCAAGCCTTTCTTGTCCGCCATCTAATAGCTGGAGCGCTTCAAACTTCAGAATAGAAGTGAACCCCATTGCCTGTCACAAAAACTACCAAATTCAAACCTTCCACTCAACCATAGAGATGTAATCTAGTCATTGATATATGCTAGGTTGCCCTTCTGAGAGGAAGTTTACAGTGAGGGGGTTCAAAAAGCATCACACCTGAAGGCGCGGGAAGAGGGTGTTGCTGAGAGGCATAAAGATCTTCACCTTATTACCTTGAGTTTTATTTCCTTGTGAACTGCCTGCGCTGTGGGTCAGTTAGTTGTTATCAGGAATGCAGACATTTACAAAGCCCTGGGCTGCAGTTTCTATGCCTTAAAACATTCCCTTCAGCCCATAGGTTCCTCCAGTCCTCCACAGTCGTTCTCATGGTCCTCCTGCCCGAAGACTATTGCTATTCTGAGATCTTCCGTCATAGATTAGCATTGCCCATGTTCTTAAATTTTATACATTAGTTTTTTTCCGTGTACTTACATTTTATATCCATGGAAAGATTGTACATGACCTCTCGTTTCTGAACTCTTTCATGCTGCACAATATGCCCATGTGTTATGAGAAACAATAGAGGCTTCCTTGTGTTACTTAGTAGTATCTCCCTGAAAGCACATAGAACAATCTATTTACCCAGACTGTTAATGGACAGCTGGGTTGGCTGTAGTTTTCTGTGGTTAAGAATATTCCCGTGTAAGTCTTTTTTAACAGGTCTAAATGTTCATTTCTAATGTGTAGATACCTAGGAATAGATTTGATGTAAGATAAATGGGGTGGGCACTAGAGAAGCGACTCAGCAAGCAATTCAGGGCACCTGTGACTTTGGCAGAGGACCCAGATTTGTTTCCCAGCACCTTCACGGCAGCTCACAACCACCCATAACTGTATTATCAGGGGATCTGGCACCCTCATCTGGCATTCAAGGGCTTCTGCATCCATGTGCACTCTGGCACACACACAAATAAATACAAAATAAATATACTTTCTAAAAGATAAAGGTGGAATCAAATGTCTGAGAGGGTTATCATGAAAGTAGGAGTATTATAAAACTTCACCTGGAAAGATGAGGTGGAATAAAGAAAATCTAGTCCAGGTAGAGAAAGTCAAGGGGTGTGCACAAAGGAAGAAGGGGGCCTTGCCCATACAATCTGAGAAGGAGAATTATCAGATGTGAAATCACAGGGCACAAGGAGGTTGTTCTCTCAAGCAGGCAACTTCTGGGAGGTTTCCAGAGTCTTGCTATAGCTAGCAGAGACTTCACCATTGAAAATAATTACTGGAACTTCTGAAAGTGTTGCTAATATCTTCTTTGTTTTTTTTTAAATGGTATCATTTCTCAGAAGCCAAAGTGCATAAAATCTAATGTTCCCTCTCTGTCTAAGTGTTTCTTTTTAGTGAGTCTGGGGGGTAGTAAAGGGTCTGTGTGCTGATCCAACTACTGCTGTCAATCATCAGTTCCATTTAATCTAGAGGACAGATTCTAGATGAGAGCAGATTCCCTCTAGCGTGATCCAGTTTCAGCCACTTTGAAGGTAGAAGCCAGTTCTCTGACCCTTTCATACACTTATGTCTGTATCAAGGGCCTCGTGACCAGCAGTGTTATGGAGAAGATGAACGGATCTACTGGCCAAACGTTAACAGCATTCATATATTATCAGTTCCATCAATTTTTCCAAAAATTCCTTTGTAGTTTGTTTTTGAAATGAAATTCTTTGCATCGTATTCTTATATATTACCTTTGATCATTAAGAATATAAGTGTGAGCTGAGGATATAGCTCAGACTGCTTGTCTACCAAGCAAGAAGCCTTGGATTGAGTCCCAAATACTGTATAAGCCTTGGGTAGCACAAGCCTTTAATCCCAGCACTCAGGAGGTAGAGGTAGAAAGATCGGAAGTTCAAGGTCATCCTCCATTTCAAAGCAAGTTGAGAACCTATAAAATTTAAAAACAGGGCACATTGACACTTATCCTAGGAATCTCTGAAAGAAGCAGCCTACAGCTGACCATACAGATAAGAGTCTCATGCCAGTCTTACTTCTGTTTTACAAAGGGGTCTAGGTGTGTACAGGATTCCATTACCTATAAAATTGCTTAAAATCAAACAGGCTGGGCTATTCAATATTGCAACGGGGGCAGTGTCTAAGAAACATATTGCTAGCCGGGCAGTGATGGCACACACCTTTAATCCCAGCACTTGGGAGGCAGAGGCAGGCAGATTTCTGAGTTCGAGGCCAGCCTGGTCTACAGAGTGAGTTCCAGGACAGCCAGGGCTATACAGAGAAACCCTGTCTCGAAAAACAAAAAAAAAAAAAAAAACAAAAAAAAAGAAAGAAAGAAAGAAAAGAAACATATTGCTACATAAAGACAGATTTTTTCACAAATTACCATACTCATCCATGCCACAATGATTCAGGGGAATAAGACATTAGGGATCTGCAAAACAGTATTTCCTAAGTTAAGACAAGCAACCTCTTTGAAATGTAATACTTTATTCATAAAACAATAATATTGTGGCAGATGACCTCTGCAATCCTTTATAATACTAAAATTATGTATCAAGTAAAAATTATTAAATGACAAGATTAGATAGCCACATACTTACTGGACCAAACCATGGTTTTGGCTGCTTCAATTATTTCAGTCATTTCAGTGATCAATAATGTTCCCAGAGGCCCAATCAATTATGCCACTAGCTGTGTGGATCATTCAGGCAGCAAGGACACACTGGTTGGCAGTGTGTGGTCCACCCCAGTCTCTGTGTTTAGCTATGGCAAAAAGGAAAACATCTAAATGTCCCTTTGACCAAATATCCTGTTTCTCACGATACAGTTTTGGTCTTTTCTTATTTTTCAAAAGCAAATAAAGAAGACACATGAGCAGAAAGTTAAGAATATGACATTAAAATTCAGTGTTGCTCCAAAAGACAAAACAAATGAACAAAACCCCACAGCAAACAGCAGTTTAATAATTTACTTAAAGCTTCCTACCCAGCAGACTCTGCATTGGACATATGACACAAAGAGTGAGACCCTGTTTTGTCCCAAAGACACCTTCTGTCTTCTATGTCGGTTAATAAAGTAGTAGCTATGTGGGGACACGGTAAGGGTTAGCTAAGTATTCCTAATCTTGTGTCTTTGTTTATTGATGATTCTTAAATGGCATCTCTCCATTGACCCCTCAGTTAACCCTGAACTTGTGACCACTTGATGTGTGCTCTCCAGCATCTGAAAGATCTCACCATCCCAGCATCCCTGAATAATGTGCCTTCCTTCTCTCCCTGTGATACCTCCTCCATCCACACATTCAAGGCTCTACAGTCTCTCCCTTCCTTTCACTTCTCACATTCAATTCTTCATTTTCCCACTGGTCCCTCTCCTCCCATCTCACAACAGATCTTCCTCTCTTCTTGACAATATCCCACCCCACTAGTAGTCATTGTAAACCCAACCATTGAAATGATTTCTTGTTCCTTTCTTTTTCCTTCAGTTTTTACTTAACAGCCAGCCAGATTCACCTTTTAAAACATCACATTCAGATTACATTATCTCCTTTCATAAAATCTCCATTAGTCCTTCATTAAAATTAGACAAGTATTCAAATTCCTGACCCTGGCCAGTACAGGAGTTAAATCCTGCCTACCCCTCCTTCCTTGGTCCCCACCTTGATGGGTGACCCAGTGTCACTGCCTTTTTGTTGAAACCTGAAGAGGTAAGGCCAAACTCTAGCAGAAGTTCCTTCCTCTAACTAGAGTCTTTAACGCCCCCCCCCAGCATATTATTCACAATCTATACAGTTCTAGAATACTTTTATTATCATGCTCAATCTAAAGAAGACAAAACCAGTGTTCAGGCAATATAAGACAAATCAAATTCATCCTGATACTGTCTGTATAAAGTTGTATTTTTCCAAGCAGAAATTTATATACTGCTAGTTGAGTTTCACAGTAGTTTGGTATCCTAAAGTCATCTGTATTTAGCTTGTGGAGAGACCCTTGGTATGTGGTGCTTAAGCATGGTTCTACACCTTTGCTGAGCATCAAGAAGGGCTCCTACTCCAGACCAAAGCCAAATCCCTCTGGACTATATAGCTTTTTGCTAGCATTCTTAGCAATAGATACCACCTTTCTTGGTGTTGTTTATTCAAGAATCTCAGACCCATGCTTGATACACACAGTTTTTGTGCCTGGGCTTTCCAGCTCCAATTATCTTAGCAGCATATACAGAACATCTAGAATACTCACCGCACCTAGAGGGTAATTTAGTATTTGGATTTGCTATAGGCCTGTGATTCTGGGCATTATGGCTTGTTGCCCAACTTCTCCCCATGGTCCACATTGTACATGCTGGGGCCCTCACTATAAACATAACCTTTTGGTTCCTACTTTTGTCTGAGGCAGGATTTGCAATCAATTGAACTGCCACTGCTGTGCTGTATAAATTTTTCCTACAAATCAGACCCAGAAAGCAGCAGATGTAGAGGTCCCTCCTATCACACTGCATGACCTGTCTAAAGGGATTTCATGGACTATCCAGGGCCTGGGTAAGATTTGTCAGAATATAAGCATGCACTCTTAGTTGCACACTATCTCAGTAGCTGCACTCATCCCGTGGTCACATGGCAAATAACTAATGACAGAACTCACGAGGCTTGGAAAAGCTAAAATATTCAGTATCTTGAGTTTATAGAAACAGGTTGTCAAACCTTCTGCTGCCCTGGCTCTTCCTCCTCATTTCTCTGCTCTACTCCTAACTTTATGAGAATAGCCTTAGTTATCTCTCTTCCCTACACTGCAACCTCTATGGGGTTAAAAACCAGCCATCTTGGTCATAATTTTTGTGTTCCATGCTTTCACACAACCCTGCATATGGAAGCCAATTAATAAGTAATTGGAGACCAAATGATTAATCTTACTTGTCAAATCTTTCTCATATGTAATTATAATTGGTGTAATGCTAACACAGGAAAAGGTTTGACCTGCCTATGGCTTAAAACAGTTAGCAAGATAATTTTTCATTGCTTTTGACCCTTAAACAACTTAACTCAAATCCTTCTGAACAAAATATCTGTATACAGAGGAGGAGCTGACACCCTCTACTCCTCTAGCACCATATCTTTAAAGAAAGAAAGAAAGAAAGAAAGAAAGAAAGAAAGAAAGAAAGAAAGAAAGAAAGAAAGAAAGAAAGAAAGAAAGAAAGGAAGAAAGAAAGAAAGAAAGAGAGAAAGAACATCTCTCTATGTAGCCCTACCTGCCCTAGAACTCTCTCTGTGTGTACACCAGACTTACCTCTGCCTACTGAGTACTGGGATCAAAGTGTACCCCCATTCACCCACCAGCTAAATGAATCTTTTTAAAATGCATCTTTAAGAAATACATAAATATAGGTGCTGGAGAGATGTCTTAACAGTTAAAAGAGAACCCATGTTCAATTCCCAGCACTCACATGGCAGCCCACATAAGTCTGTAGTTCCAGTTCTAGGAGATCTGACACCCTCACACAGCCATACATGCAGGAAAAACACCAATGCACATTAAATAAATAAATAAATCCTTAGAGCACAAAAAGTGAAGCTTCATTGACTGTAGTTGATGATACTATATACATATCAGCTCATCAACTGTAAAAGAGAATAGCACATAAAGGAAAGATGTTAATAGCAAGGGTAAAACAGATATGGAAGTGGAAAAGTAGGAAAGATGAATGTGCTCACTAGCTTCTGCTCTTTTCCTGTAAACCTAAAACTTGCATCTTACAAAACATAAAACATAATTTAAAAAAGCAAAACTCTGGAGATGCAATAGCCTGTTGGATGAGGGTCAGAGTGGAGGCAGGGCAAGCAGGGCAAAAGCACCACAGACATGGGTCCTCTGCCTCAGCTCTAGAGTGAAGTAGAATCTCAGCCTCTCAACTGGACCCAGGCTTGCCTCTGACTCCTTCCTTCCTGGATGCCATGGGCAAGATTTGAAATGTCTCTCCTAGACTGACTTCCTGCCTTTAAAAATAAAGAAGATAGTACCCTTCCTGGAAGTTTCTGTAAGGTGTAAGCCAACGACGCAGTCAGGTAGGGAGCATGCGTCAAGCACATGTCACTAAGCATCTGTTATCATTAATCACCGAGGTGCAATCACCAAGCATTTTAAGCCTGTTGGTTTTTCAGAATCAAGGAAAATATGAACAGGACGCACCATGCAAATTGTTCTATCGTAACCGTAGGACACAGTGTAGGTGATAACTCTGATTGCTTTCCTTATAATTTGCCTCTTAGAACCAGACTGATTCCTTCCTGACCTTGAGCCTCTTTATCGGCAGCCCTTGCTGTTCTCACTTCTGTCCACAGGGCTATTCTCTTCCATAATCAGCCAAATCCTGCAGGTTTCTGAATGACTCGCTTGGGAACAAGTTAGGTCCTTTTTTTGCAAACTACATCAATCAACTCTTTCAGGCTGCATGAGCATTCACTGGTAAAATATTCCCACAGTGTATTAAAGAGTATCTTGTATTATGGGTCAGTGACCATCACATTTCATACTTCATACTCTCAGTAAATAAATGCTTTGTATATTTGGAGAATATAACATTGTTCCGTGTCATTGACAGGCAGTCCTAAGTTTGAAAGGTCCCATTTTTATAAATTCAACCTAATTGCCTTCAAATAGTGTTACCATGATATGGTGAGACAAGTTTGAAATAACCATCTTTGCCCAGTAAAAAAATGTTCAGTAATAAATAAGTGACATTATTTCATTAAAAAAAAAAAAGCTACCTGTGAGTGACAAAATACTCCCTGATTTCAGGAAGACCCAAATTTCAACACATTTGTGCCATTAATCATACAACCTTGATCCATTTCCTGCCATTAGCAAAGTCTAAAAGGACTGATTCCTTAGGATGGGGAGCAAAGAGCAGGCTGTTACGAGATAAAGGGTAGCAATTGGAGGATGACACCTTGAAGCTACAACAAATCTAGCAGACAGGTTGTAATGGCTCTACTTTATAGATTTACATATGTGGGTTTATAATGTTTGTCCAGAGATAATGTCTGAGCCAAATACACTTCATGGGAAAGAATTTCTTATATTCGTGTGGTTAAAGTTTCTAAGACAGATAACAAAACGATAAAAATCAAATTAATTAAAACAGAGAACTAACTGGTCTGCAGTTATATCTGTGATCATTTTAAACCACTCAGGATGCCTCTCCCACCCCTCCAGCCTACACAAAAATCATGAGACTTCTTGCCCTTTATAGACTATTTTTTACTTACAAAACATGTGCACCTTTTTCTATTGGGATCAGCTCAATTACCTTAATAAAAACTAATTAACTTCCTGTGTCTGTGATTATAAATAGCATCCCAATACTGATCATTACTGTCCACTCTCAGATTTGCAATCTTGTTTCCTCTTCCATGACAAGAAAGATTTCATTGGAAGTACCTGAGCCTTATCCTGGTCTCTGAGTCATTTATCACACGGAAGTACGGCTCTCTGTGATCAACCAGGCTTAGCGGGCATCAGACTTGCCACAGGAAGTTAGAATGCACTTTGATTTACCAATTAGGCAAAAGAAAGGAGGCAAATTCTTATATGGAAATTTTCTAGTATCTTGTAGTCTCTGTCAATGATCATGTTATTTCTCAACATCAATCTATTTTCTGTCCTTTATAATATATAATTAGTAAACAAAATATTTTAAAATATGGGTAGGTAAAAAATGAATTCAACCTGTCTCTTAACCTATGTGCCTAAAAATAGCACAAAAATTGAGAATTCATTCCACACCATTACACATCCATTGCCTGAAGAATGAATAGTCTTCAAGAATTAAAACTGACAGACTTTCAGGAGAGATATACTTGGTACAGATATATTCAGCACCTTTGTCCTATGGTGTATTTTTACCAATATTAGAGGATACTACTCATAAGAATTTAACAGTGTCAGCCACTCCTCTTGCATACATATTGTGGCCTTTTTTACTGATGCGATACATAGTAGTAGGTACGCCAGAATCTAATTGAACAAAACCATCAACAGACACAGAGTTAGAGGAATCTAAGTAAAACACAAATAGTACCAGCAAGTAGGATGTTAGAAGGGGAGATAAACAAAGCATCAGCATATCCATGAGAGCTAGACATGGTGGATCATTCCTTTAATCCTGGCCCTTGAAGGAAGAAAGCAGGCAGATCTCTGTAGGTCAGACTGATCTATACAATTCTAGGCCAGTTAGGACTATGCAGTGAAACCCTGTCTCAAAAATGAAAAGAAAAAGAAAAATAGTACCCACGAATAGGCCTGGGAATACAAAGCTTAAACTTGTAGCAAACCATTAAAGGTACATGCAAGATGAAAGTAAGACTGAAGTCTTGAGCTAGCACAAGACTCGGTTACTGTAAGCCTAAACATTTGCAATTCGGCATTTCACCATGAACACTGGATAACAATAATTAATATTTTCCTGACTCTAGGAACCAGCAGTGAATTAGACAAAGTTCTTGTCCTCATGAAAGAACAGGTAAATAGAAAGATAAATTTAGAAAATAATAAATGTTAAGAAAAAAAATAAAACATCTAAAGGAGACGAAGGGCAGGTAAAAATAGCATGAAAATGATGGTCCATTTTTAAACAACAAATCCCTTTATTTTTTTTCAAGACTGGGTCTCACTATGTCATCTGGTTGTCCTGGAATTCACTAAGTAGACCAGGCTGGCCTCAAACTGCCAGCCACTGCTTCCCTAATGCTGGGATTAAAAGTGTGCCCAGCTCCTAAAAAGACCCTTAGTCAACTGTTCCATTCTCCTTCCCTCCAAAATATAATTTTGACAAGGCCACAGTATTCTACTAGTGGTGTATGTTAGATAATATGTAGAACTTTCATGTTTTCCATAGTTGTGTGGATATCATTTATTATCTCTCAAAAATAAGCTACATCACTTCTCTACTTCAGATAATGATAATTAAATTGTGATTATGTTACATAACAAATACAGAGGAGTAACAGCCAGGAGTGGTGGCACATGTCTTTAATTCCAGCACTCAGGAGGTAGAGGCAAGTAGATCTCTGTGAGACTGAGGCCATCCTAGTCTACAGAGTTGAGTTCCAGAACAGCCAGGGATACACAGAGAAACCCTGTCTCGAAACCAAACAAACAAAAGAAACAGGAGTTTAAAGAAAGGTATATAAGGAAATACATAGATACGTGCAGACATAAGAAAGTCATGAAAACATTACAAGAACCACTGAATCAATTTCATCAACAATACAAGGAAATGATATCACCATGCTCGCTGTGACCAACATGACTTGGGTCCTGAAATCTGTTAGGGAATGAAGGAAGAGCAGACACACAGACATATGTGCAGAAAAGCTAGGGCCCTGTGGGCTGTCCACAATCGGATGGACTAGAACCAACTATGGTACAAACAGCACCTCTATTCTTTTGTAGGTACAACATACATTAAGTAATCTAGATAGGAGATATGTGCAAGCCAGCAGTCTCAGACTGTAAACATTCACAGAGAGGAAGCTGTGGTTGTTAGTTTTTGTACACACTATCGACATCTCTCTGCACACAGTCCAGGGGAAGACATTACCAACCCTCTGAGGCTGTCCTAGAGGGAAGACTTTGCCAATTTTCCATGGGCCCAAGGCCTTAGTCTTTAACATGGCCAACTCATGTCAAACAATGCACATTGACTAAGGCTTCACTAGTTCCCTACACACACTACGACTCAGCTTAAACTACAGCTGCTTTGAGATAAGTAGCTACCTTATTTTATATTATACACTTTGGCACAGTGATAACTCTAGCATATGGGCCAAATGAACATGTACTAACTGAACAAATTGGTTAACTGATTTAATGTTTGTGAACTCCAGTTCAAGATAATTAAAAGCAATTTTGCTGAGGTGGGATGATATCCTTTATTGAAAAATCACTGTCTCTTTTGGAAAAGCACTAATGAAAATTATACAGATGTGTCTTATGAAGGTTGGGGGGTTATGAACATTCTGATTAATTTCTCTAGAGGAGGACAGGCTCACAACTAGTAAGGTAAAAGGAATAAAGAATTAAAGACAGATCTAAGTTTTTTCTGTTAGCAGATAGACTACTGTAATACTAATTTGAAGAGCCAGATGGTTTAAGAATATCTATTATCCCAAAGATAAACACATCCTAATGGTTTGTCCTTACAATGTGAACCTAACAACAGGGCTCCCCAAAGACAGACATGAGAATTAGGTAGATCAGGAAGATATCCATCCCTGAGAGGAAGTTTGATAGAAGAAAGTCAGATGCAATTCAAAGTAATATTATTTTTCCATGGGTAAAACCAGCTACCATTCTTTAATAACTACTGTAGCATATGCCAACTATCCACGTGATTCATTGGAGGTTCTTAGCAACCCAGAGACAATTACTGCTATTATTCCAATCTGATGAACATAAGTAATTTGCCCAAGGTCAAACAGTAAAAACAGATACACACATGCTATTTGAATTTAGGCCCTTATCTACCACATTAGCCAGTACTTGTCACATAAAACATATAGCAATAGAAATTTTAGCACAAAGATTCACTCACTAGGACTTGGCAACAAAGTATAAACACTTATAATACATTCAAGAATCTCCGTGCAATAAACAGACTACATGTTTAGTGACAGACTAGGATTAAAGATAGTGATTTTGTATCCCAGCATTCAAGACAAGACTTCTGTTTTCTTGACACCACTTAAGAATCCAGTATTGAGGCCTGGAGATAGATAAGCTAATTAGTCATTGGTGAAGCCAAGGCTTTAATGCCTGCAAATCAAACAGACCCTAAACATCGTACCCTGGAAGTATCTTCAACAACTTCCAGTGAGTGCAGCAAATTCAGAGATAGAAATAGAATAGAAACTCAGAACATTAAACAAGCATTGTGATTATGATGGTTTGAATGAAACAGCCCCCATAGGCTCATATAATGCTTAGCTTACAGCTGCTGGTCTGATTAGAAATGATTAGGAGGTGTGGCCTTGTTGGAGGAGGTGTGTCACTTGAGGAGGGAATTGAGGGTTCAGAAGCCCAAGTCAGGCCCTGTTTCTGTCTCTGTCTCTCTGTGTCTGTGTCTGTGTCTGTCTGTGTCTGTGTCTGTGTCTGTGTCTGTTTCTGTCTCTGTCTCTCTGTGTCTGTGTCTGTGTCTGTGTCTGTCTGTGTCTGTGTCTGTGTCTGTGTCTGTGTCTGTGTCTGTGTCTGTCTCTCTCTGAGCCTGCAATTCTCAGGTCAGATGTGAGCTCTCAGAGACTACTCTAGAGTCATGCCTGGCGCCCTGCTTTCCTCCATAATGAACACTGACACACCCTCTGAAACTGTAATGAGGCCCCCAATTAAATGCTTTTTTCTATGAGCTACCTTGGTTGCATTATCTCCTCACTGATAGAACAGTAACTAAGGCAATAACTGAACACACGTGTCCCTGCTGAAGTCAAGAAGATCATCACCACCAACAAATACAATCATATCCTTTTATTAACAATCTATGAGAAGTCTAGCCAAAGTAACTAGACAAGAAAACAAATGAAGAGATGCGTACATTGGAAAAACACAGGAGGATTGCTAGTGTGAGTCTACCCAGGGTAATGTAGCAAGACTTTGTCTTTAAAAGATGAAAGATAACTTAGTGTGGTGACACATGCCTTTAATCTCAGCACTCTGGAGGCAGAGGCAGGCAGATCTCTATGTGGCCAGTCTAATCTACATATCCAGTTCTAGGCCACCCAAGGCTACACTTAATGAATCTCAAAGCAACAAAGGGGCGTGGGATGCGGGGGTGAGATAAGGTCGTGGCCCAGGGGTCAAGCTCCTGAAATTTCATGTGTGAGGCCCTGAGTTAACAACAACAACAAAGGTAGAAAGCTATATATATTTAGGATTTGTTCCTAGTTGTTCTGCATTGAAGAAGTAGGCATAATATGCTTCCATACTAGCCAGGAGGGGACCCTGGTCTCCACTCAGCCAATCCTTAAAGACTAGGCTGTATTGTCAATCTTTAAATAAACTGTGATCAAATATAAAAAGGTCAGTCTGTTGTTTGTGTTGCCCATTCACCCAAACAATGTCTGCTAAAAGCAACTCGTTCTTCACCGCATTGCCCAAAAGGAGGTGCCCCGTTCCACTATTTACTTTTAATTACAGTCCTTAATACGAAAATGTGGAAGCTCAGGGAGCTCTATTAGTCACATTTCTGGTTAAATATTATTATATTCCCGAGTTTTATTCTGGTAATAGTTCTAAAATTAGATTGCTTAATAACAATAATGAATGTCTCTTTCTTCTAAATACAGTTTAGTAAGCTTAAACCGATAGCAGGCTAAATTAAGGGGCGGCGGTGCATTGTGAACCTGGAAGCTATCCCCAGGCAGTCGTACAGAACAAACCTAATCTTTCTTCCTCAGGATGGGATATTCCTTCCTCTTCACCCAGACCTTCCTTTTCCAGGATGCTGATCTGCAGGAACTGCAGTCAGTTTCACTGCCCCGAACTGGCCCAGAGAGGTCTGTGGGTGGAAGAGAGCTGATCTCCGTGGAGCGTATCCTGTACGTCAAACTATTGTACTCTGCAGGCCTTGTGTGTGTGTGTGTGTGTGTGTGTTTGTGGGAGCGTGTCTGTGTCTGCGGTGGGATTTGGAGCACTGCCTGAGTGGAAGGAGGCCTTCATCCAAGTGCCTGCAGGTTACCAGCTGGCCGAGCAGACAGAAGTAAAACACAGAGCCCCGTGTCAAGACAATGGAAGAAAAATGCCGGCCCAGCTAGTTAAAAAGTGGTAAACAAATGCCTTTTCATGGTCACTGTGAAAATCACTTTCAAAACTCACCAAGTGATTAAAATGGAAGGGTGGGAGTACATTAGTTTCAAAGGAACCCCAGTCTTGTTGCTATGAAATATGTATCAGAGTGGAAGATCAGTTAGCAAATAGAAATAAATTTGCTAATCCTCCCAGGTATGGAAAGACCAGCTTTGTATATGTTCACAAGACAAAAATCACTGTCAATACAAGGAGTTTAATCCAATGCTCCCTGCTGATCCTGCCGCAGAGCCACTGCTCTGTAAGATCTGGCGGCCTGCTGATGCTGAGAAGCGCTGAGCCTAGGAGGAGCCAGGGTCCTGGCAAAGCCGGTTCTACATTATTCCTAGTTCAGTCCGAAACTTGGACGGGGAGCCTCCGCCCCTGTGGGAAACTTCATAGAGACTTCGTAGCCCTCAGCCTAAGGTTTCACGCATCACACAGCTTCTTTAGACAGCAAGGGGGATGGAAAGAGTGCCAGAGACGGAGTCCCCGAGTCTGTGTTGGCTCTGACACTCCTAAGCTTGTGGCTTTGGGCAGGTTGGGAAATTTTCCTAGGTGTGTCTCCCGATACAGCGTGTGACTGAGAGTCCTGCCCTTTCTCCTCCAAAGGTTTTGTGCAAATTGCAGGATACGATGCACACACAAGTGTTCTGCAGCCAATAAAGCATTATACAAAATATAGGGGGATGGAAGGTAGGAATGTACAGGCTTCTGTATCCTTTTCCTGTGTTCCCCGTACTGAATATCTGGAGAGTGTGGAATGGACACTCAATTAGTATTTGTTGCCAAGCTACTGTAAGCATTTGGGAATTTCACCTTCTGCTAAGAACATGTGCAGTATTCAGTTCTGGAGTTTTTAAGGACTACGTGTGAGACCTTGGCCGTTTTGAGGGAATCTATAAAACAAGAAGGCTGGGTTAGAGAAGTTGGGTGTCTTATCCCGGGTAAATATTCTCTGGTTCTTATCTGCTCTTTGCACATGCCACCTCCAACCTTATGAAACTTGCCGTTATTGTCATTGTCACACTGCTTACTCCTCCTCATATCCCCCCCCCCCCCGTGCTTTCGTCTTCACTTCTCTCCCCACAACACCTAAGCCAAGGCTTAGATGTTAATAAAAAGATAGGTTTGCTCCAGTAGGGAAAAAAAATAAGGCTGTAACTATTAAATTCTCAGCAAGCAGTCAAAACCTTTCCTTTTGTGTCTCCAGACAGCATTGTTGGAGCACAGAGAAATAATACAACACAGTGGTAGCTTGTTTGCTATGGGAAATAGTCAGGAGAAATCACAGATAAATACCGTGTGTGTGTGTGTGTGTGTGTGTGTGTGTGTGTGTGTGTGCGTGTGTGTGTGTATATGTGTGTGTGTGTGTGTGTGCGTGTGTGTGTGCGTGTGTATATGTGTGTGTGTGTGTGGTTAGCTTTATGACTTCCTGATATTATTATTTATTGGGAATAGTCTCAGCTCCGTTTTTGCTATATAAACAAGCTATATAACAACTCATCTACGCAATACATAGTTATGAATAAAGACATAATGGCAGAACCAGTGAAATGCTTCATGTTTCCGTGAAGTTTATAGTCTATGTGAAATTTCAGCGAGGCTGAGCAGTATTCAAATAGGTAAAACCTTTATTATGATTACTGCTACTCTGACAAAAAAAGCATGGTACTAAAATTGGGAGCCTGATATGGTCACAGAGAAGCAATGGAACGTCATTTACACATGTGGTGGCAAATGGATGTCTAAAGAAAAAGACTCATCCAAACCTTTCATCTATCACTTAAGCAAGATGGTAGGAGGGTGTGGTAGCCGAGGCAAAAAGTGCCAAAGCCTTGCCAAGGTTCAGTTAAATGAACTGAAGCAATGTCTGATCAGGGTGCAGAACGTGAGGAGCACTGTGATTCCTGAAGCTGTGGGTGGGCGGTGTAGACCCTCAGGACCAGCTGTGCAGGACTTGTTAAAGATTCTAGCCATTCCCGAAAGAGAGGAGCAAAGCCAAGTGCTTGAAACTGAACTGGCTGTTGGATAATCACACTTGCGTTCTGAAAGACTCCTTCAGCCACTGTGAATAAACTCAAGAAGGTCAAGGGTGGATTGCAGGAGACCAGCAAAGCAGGTAGCTTGGACCAAAGCCATGATGGCGCAGGTGTGAGTCCTGCTGCTGACAATGCAGAATACTGTCATGTAGCTCGAATCTGGCTAAGTCACTGGGTACCTGCAGATCTAAATTACATCTTAAGGAGATGGTTGGCTATCGAAGGTTAAAGCTAAGAAAACAGATGAATGCTGACAAGCTATTAACTAGAACTTACAAATAAACTGTGCTACACGGTCTAAAATAAGACAGTCTACTGAGAAGGGAATAGAGAGGACAATCCCCAGAATTCCTGCTTCTTCCACAACAAAATAACAATTGCAGTGGTTACTTCATGCACTTTTGGTAATTGAGATGTTGTAGAAAGTAAATAGAATTTCAAGTGATATTATTATTCCCAAGTAAAATTCAAATTAAAGTCAGATAAAAAGCAATTTATAGTATAATGCAGTGTTTGTTTGTTTGTTTATGGTTTTTCAAGACAGGATTTCTCTGTGTAGCTCTGCTTGTACTAGAACTTACGCTGTCAACAGGACTGGCCTCAAATTCACAGAGAGCTGCTTGCCTCTGCCTCCTGAGTGCTGGAGCTAAAGGCATGCATCACTATATCAGGTCAGTTCTTTATTTTTAAAAAAGTATTTTCAGGCACAGAAAAATAGACTCAGATTTTGCATTCTATTTACTAATGATTATTCTCTCAGGAGCAGCACAGTATAATTTAAATCTCTTGGGCTGGTAAGTTGGCTCAGCAGCTAACAGTGTTTGTTTCTGAGCTTAATATCTCCACAGACACATACACATATATACTAAATACATACATAATACATACATGCATGCATATATACAGGTAAAAAATTCTTCAATCTTTATGTTCAATAATTTCTAAATTTCCAAATTTGTGTTATATAATTTTTAAATTTTCTACACTTAATATATATTGTTTCTATGTCAAAATAAAAGTATTGCTTTTTTTTCCCCCAAGTCTGTGTGTACTTTTCCAAGAAAAGAGACAAAGATGGCAAAACAAGCAGATGCAGCCTAGGAGGGCAGTTGGTTCCAGTCGGTTGAGTAGCTTTGTTAAAGGCAGTTTGCTGATCTCCAGTCCTGTTATAAAGATTCAGAAGTAAACTACTGAGAATCAGACCAAAGGAGGGTTGTGATCTAACCTAACCTGGCCAGGTTTCCGTGGCACATGTGGTCTGAGAACCATCATCCTGTCAACACCGTTGTCTGTGATTGGCTTGACAAGCCAAACCACAGCACAGACCTGGTTAGATTCATGAGAAAATCCACACTGGAAGCAACATGTGTTCAGCTTCACAGCAGTAGCTAAGATCTGCTTGACTCCCATTTCCTAACTGATAGTCTGCACACTGTATCAAGCTGTATCCTTAGTTACATACTTCCCAAAATATCCTGTCCGGGAATATTGCTCAAACGAAAAAAAAAAAAAAAACAATTTCAATCTCCCTGCCAGAGTCCAGTTAGATCTGTAGAGCCATGTGACTCATAGAGACAAACTCCATATAATATGAGAGAATTCTGGGACTTAGGAAATCCAGATGCTAGCCCTAATTGTGTAGACATCCCAGGTTCTGTGACCTGTCTGCCTTAGGTTTCCTGTTTGGGTTGCTTTTGAGGCAATGGAGACTGAACCCGGGACCTTGAACATGCTAGGCAAACATTCTCTCAGAGCTACATCTCCCCATTGCCTTTAGCTGTTGAGCTGTTTTTCTCTCTACGAAATTAAAAGCATCCCCTACCCCCACGATGAAGAAGATACCATGCACTGCTTGGGCCGAGTCTTTGTTAGCCAGCACTGAATCTATAGCACAGTTGTTGGGTGGTTTTAAGCAACCTGCCATAAATGCGACCTTCCTCGACACCTAATGTTCTATCACCCTCTTGCCTGTCCCTGCTCCCCAGCATCTCCATGCTGCACTTCTCCATAATAATCTTAGTGATAGGAAAGTATTTTTGTTTTGACTCATCTATTTTCCCTCCATACCCAAGAAAAGAGATTTGCCTTTGCTAGTATATCTACTATCTCCAGAGGAGAGCTTAATATTCACTCAATAGTGTTCAAAACTACTCGAGGAATGAATTTAAAAAGCATGCGATTAATACATTACCCAGGGAAAAAAGTCTCCTATAAGAGTTTACCTAGACTATAGAATAGGGACAGAGAAAGGACACCTTCCTACCCTATTTCCTGGGACATTCAGCCTGTGTACATGGGCAAACAGTTATTCTCATGGTATCTACAAGGGTATGAATCAGCAGATCTCACCTTGACTCTCCTACAACCTAAATTCTCCAATTCCATCTGAGCCCAAAGTTCCCGATTCCTTGATTTTCCTGCCACAGTGAACTAAGAGCTAAAAGAAACCCCTTTCCTCTAGGCTTGGTGGCACATACCTTTAACCCCAGCACTTGGGAGACAGGAGAAAGTGGATCTTTCTTGCCAACCTGGTCTACAAAGTAAGTTCCAGGCCAGCCAGGGGTACACAGAAAGACCTTGTATCAAAAATAAATGAATATAAAATAAATCCTTTCTCCCTTAACTTGCTTTGTCAGAGTATTTTTATCATAGCAAAAGGAAAACAAAATTGGGAAAAGCCCTAACTGGTTTTTAAATGGGGAAGGGGGGGTGGGAAGTTTGTAAATGAAAAACATTCCTGATAACAGCAAAATATGTCACTCCAAAGTATGTTGCTTTGCATGGGGATGGATGAATCCTAAGTCACTGAGAAGCAGAACTCACAAGAAAAACTCTGTCCTCTCTGTATTCTCCTGAAAGTAGAAAGAAACTCATATGTATTATCTCCTCCCCTCTCCACTAAGGGGGACAACTCTACTTCCGGAGCCCAAAGTCAGCACCTAACCTCGCTGGGCACACTCACTGCACCTACCGTTAGCTTTGCCATGGTCTTCTCTTCCCCGGTTCATCCCCCTCAAAGCTCAAAACCCCTTTTTCTGACTCTTTGTGTCACTACAATGCCTTGTTCTTTGTAGATGAGATGTAAGTAGCTAAGTCCTAACCACTCGGAACTGTTGGTTCATCAGTGCCTTCTCCCATGTGTAAATGTGTGCACATAACTTTTGTTTTGTTTTCTCTGCTTTTGTTCATTACCCTTCTTTGTTCAGCCCGGTTTATAGCACTTCAACTAAGACGAATAAAGGAAAAATATTTTTTCTTCCCTTACAATCTAAATGTAATTGTTTGTTCTGTGAGCAAGAAGGCCATGCTGACACAGAAACAGTTGTCAACTTTGACTTGAAGACCCGCTAAACTGGCTTCTAGTCCTGAAGAAACCAGTATGTTCCAATATTTGTTTCTTTGTTTGCTTGGTTGGTTTGGTTTGGTGTTTTTTTCAAGACAGGGTTTCTCTGTGCAGTCCTGGCTGTCCTGGAACTTGCTTGGTAGACCAGGCTGGTCTGGAACTCAGATATCCAGTAGAGGCTTGCCATGGAGAGAGAGGGGGAAAGGGGAATGGGGAAAGAAGGGACAGAGCAGAAAGAGGGTAAGAGAGTAAGGGGATAAGAGAGCAAGAGAGTGAGGAGGGGGTAAGAAGCCCCTTTTATACTGAGTCAGACATACCTGGCTATTGCCAGGTAACTGTGGAGTGGAGCCTAGAAGGAATGCTAGCAATATCTGAACTTGATAGTTCAATATCAATTTATGAGGGATTATTTCCATAACATAAATACAAATAATACATCTGAGGGTAGCTATAGATGCATGATGCCCTACTGCCTGGAGCCAGATCCTGACCCTTGAGACTAAACCACAGCTGCTGTTCACAGGGCTCAACAAGGGTCACTTCCCACCAGGAGTGGTGACAGAACCTTTATGTAACAGGCCATTCTGTGACAAACAGACAAAAGAGTATGCAAGGAAGAAAAAAAAAGTCGACCTGTTGTTCTATGTTTATCAGAAATGTTAAAACTTTAATCTTCAGGGGAAAAAATTTAAAAAGCAGACATCTGCAGTTTCGCCAATTGTTAAAGATGATTTTTTTTTTAAATCAATATGGGGTGTCTTGGTTTCTGTTTTTGTTTTTCCAGATCAAAGAGCCCACTAAAGGTAACCTTTTGAAAAACAACAACAAAAAAGGGTAAGCGTTTGTGAATTTGGCTTAAAACATATGTAGTTGAAAGCTCTTGACTCTTGTCCTTTTTTGTTTCTCCCATTTTGAGAGAGCTTCAAAGTCGGAAACTGGTGGCTTTGGCAGAGGCCTGCTTTGAAGAGTGAAGAGGAGGGAAGTCTATTACAAACAGGTCGCAGGATGGGGCATTTCAACTGAATTGTATTAGAGGTTTCAGGCATCCGCCTCAACTTCTTAATTGTAAGACGATAATTAGCAGCAGATTATAACCTCACATCTTCCAGCAAAAGTCCTGACTTCCGGGGGAAGACCCCCACCCTCATCCCCCAAGTTCTGACAATTGTGATTATTAGCACAAGAGATCAAAGTGGCTGCCCACAGGATACAGCCAGATTACACTCTTTAAACCAGCTAGCTGTCTATGTTCCTGGGTCAGCTCCCAGCCAAACAAACCGCTATTATACTACAGATGACCCTCCACCCTAGGCTGGTTGAAAAATACATGGAAGACCATAGGGTAAAGGCACCTATTTGCAAACTGCTTCCTGGGAGACAGAAACCTAGTAGAATTAGGAGGGAAGATACTTTATAAGCTGAAAAGAAACCAAGGAAAGCCTAAAGAGCCCTCCTCTTCTCATAAGCTGACTCAAAGATGGCTCTAATGTGACCCAGGGCCATTGAACTTGAAATGTTGGTCAAGATTTCTAACCCCTGCTTCCTGTCACTGTGGGCTAAGGGTCTGTTACTAACTATGAGGGACACCCACTTTTTCTGGCCCTGGCTAGTCTCACAGGTTTTTTGTTGTTTTTGTTGTTAGTTTTTTTTTTCTTTCTTTCTTCCTTTGCTCTGCCCTTGTGAGGTAGAAGACCCCATCTCAACACACCATGCTGTCAATAGCCTAAAAGCTTTCACACAGACTGCTTTGCGCAGACAGCTCCTCTCTCAGCCGCAGGTGGGCTCCATGCTGTCACAGACCCCTGCTTTGCCTAGCTCACAGGTGCTGTACAGACTTTCGGGCCTCTGAGGAGGGTCCTGCCTCTGGCAATCTGTGCCTCAGAGACTGTGGGAGCTTGTGGGAACTCCCCAGCTGGAGGGAGGAGGAAGGCCCAAGCTGGTTGTGGGAATTCTGTCTCACAGTGCAACTTCCACCCGTATGCACGTCTCCCCCAAGAGCCTGAGACCTCACACAGTTAAAAGCCAGGCATCTGCTCAGACGCACACCACAGAGCCGGCCAACAGTTGCAGAAGAGAAGAGACTTCCTGTCATCACACAGAAGTCAGTAACTCTTCATCTTGATCCACTGGAAAAGGAACCAGGAGCTATGCTATTGGGCTTTCCACATCCAGGAACCAAGTTATTAATCTGCCTGAATTCTGGGTGCATTTTCTAGTTGTGTAGAATTTTCAGACGTCTTTGAATTGGGACTGGGGAGGTAGCTGTTGGTTTACTCCTTGTCCAGTGTGCACAAGGCTCTAAGTTCTATTACCATTTCTACATAAAACAAGCATGGTGGCACGGCCTGTAAATACTTCAGAGGTGGAGGAAGCCAAATGAGCATGCCCACTGCAGAGTCAAGGCCAGGAGGGGCTTCTTAGAATCACTTTGGGGAAAGACTTGGAAAGTTAAGTTCTCGGTGAGACAACTCCCCTCCCCCCCCCACCCCCCCACCCCCCCATCCCCCCACCCCCGCCCAATCATGCGCCTGGTGAAATGAGTCCCCTAGCTGAAGAAACAGTTATGTAAACCAAAGGCACAGCTCCTAGATCAGTGTTTCTCAACCTTCCTAACACTGTGACCCGTTAATACAGCTCTTCAGGTTGTGACGACACTACCCCAACCATAAAAATTATCTCATTGCTACTTCATAAGTGTAATTTAGCTGTTGTTATGATTTGTAATATGGACATCTGATATGCAGGATATCTGATATACAACCCTCAAAGGGGTCAGGACTCACAGATTGAGCACTGTTGTCTGAGAGAGGCAAAGACAGCCGTACATAGACTCAGAAGGGACAGAAAGACTGGGATTTTCTTACAAACAGTGGTGGGCCACTGTAACTGCACCACAGCCAGTAAGCAAGTCAGAGATGGTATAAATCACTCAGTACCTCTTTCTCCATCTCCTCATAGACCTTGAGCACTTGCACATGAGGGACCTCAAGACAACACACCTATTTTCTATAAATCATAGTGCAATTCATCACAATGGCCACAAGTAACTGGAAAAATGTTAGTGAAGACGTTAAATGTTTTGCTCCATTTTCCCTTGTTATTTATTTTGTATATGTGTGTGGGTGGCCTGTACATGTGCCCTGCCACTGTGTGAGATCAAAGGACAAGCTGCAGAGGTTAATGTTCTCGTCTTCCACCATTTGAGCCCTGGGAATTGAACACAGGTTATCAGACTGAAGGCGAGTGCTTCTACCTACTAAGTTATCTCCCAGCCCCACGGTGAAACAGGGCGGGGGGGGAGGTGGGGCGGGAACCCTCAGGTAGCAAAAGGCTTATGACCTGGCATGCTGACACGCACCTGTGATCACAACTACTTGGGAAAGAAAAGCTTACACAAATTCAAGGCCAGTGTGTTCTGTACAGCAAAAGCCCATCTCCAAACACAATGAGAAATGAAAAGGGTTGGGAGGCATAGTTCGTTCTCCTGGGTCTGTTCTCTTGATAGGTAGTTACAATTTATGAAATCATGTGAATGACTCTCTCATCAGATTGCTTTGTTACGAGACAATAGTCACAGGCTCCCGTCACCACACTCGCTTGTCCTTTATTGTTCTGCTCACAGTGTTTTAAGTGCTGTGGTGTTAATTTCTTAGACTTATGAAACACATTAGTCTGTTGGCCCCAGATGAGCTCCACTTCACTTAGAGAGCAAAATCACATGAATGACAAATGCCAGGTCCCAGTGCTTACAGAACAATTCTAGGCTGAAGGTCACGAATTGCTCTGTCTCTAATGAAGTCTCACAGCAGATGCAAGGACTTATCCTTGGGTAAGCTGGGAAGTGACTATGGCAACAGACCACAGTACTTACTGCTCCCAAAGAAACTAAGTTCTAGGAGGAGAGTGAGTCTTTCCCTCTGTCCTGGTTGGGTTTTGTTTTATTGTCAACTTGACACAAGCTAGAGTTATCTAGGAAGAGAACCCTCAATACAGAAAATGCCTCCATCAGATTGCCTATAGGCAAATCTTTTGGACATTTTCCTGGTAAGTGATTGATGTGGGAGGGTACATCCCACCGTGGACTGTACCATCCTGGACAGGTGGTCCTACATTATATGAGGAAGCAAGCCATGGGGAACAAGACACACTCTGCTCAAATGGTCTCTGAATCAGTTCCAACCTCTAGTGTCCTGCTTGAGTTTCTGCCTTGACTTCCCCCAATGATGGACTGTGGTATTGAAGTGTAAGTCAAATGAACTCTTTCTTCCTCCAAGTTGTTTGTGGTCATGGCCTTTATCACCGCAATAGAAACCCAACTAAGACACACTCCTTCTAGATGTTATATACATAAATTCAGCCAGCTTCCAAAAACAGTCATCCTGTGGAATGGGGCTGGTTAAATAACTGACTGAAGCTTGATTGCTAAAGGATAGGTGCTTGCTGATGAGATGTCTCAGTAGGTAACAGTGCTTGCTAACAAGTCTGATGTTCTAATCAGATCCCTGGGACCCAAATAGTGGAAGAAGATAACTGATTCCCACAAAGTTGTCCTCTGACTTCCACAAACGTGTGCATGTATACAAACACACACATACACACACACACACACACACACACACAGACACACACACACACACACACACACACAAATAAATTAAATAAATAAATAAATATATAAATAAATGTAATTTTTTAAAATGAAAACTTATTGTGTTTTCACTCCCAGCTAAGGAAACCAACCCATGAGTGTATGCCTAAGATAATTAATATTGGTTGTCAACTTGGCAGGATTCAGAAGCACACGAAACAAGCCTCCAGCCATGTCTGTGACAAATTATTTAGATTAGGTTAATTAAGGCAGGAAGACCCACCCTGAATGTAGTGTCCTCAGACTTTTAGAGAAAGTGAACTGAGCACCAGCGTTCATCAGCCCCTGATTCCCAACCTCAAATACGTCATGACCAGCTGTTTCACGCCCTTGCCATACAGCATTCCCACCATCATGGAGCCTGTTCTCCATCAAAAAGCCAAAATAAACCCTTGCTCCCTTCAGCTTCTTTAGTCAGGTACGTCATCACAACAATAGGAAAGGTAACTAATACACCACACTTGGTAAGACAGGCCCCACCACGCACACCTGCTTCTTTCCAGCAGCTACTTTAAACAGGACTGTTGGATTATATGCACTCCTGCAGCCCGGAGCCATACAACTCAAAATGTGCTCCCTTACAATTTGATCAAACAGCAAAAAACAAGGGGCTGGGGAGATGGTTCAGCAGTTAAGAGCACTGGCTGTTCTTTTAGAGACCCAGGTTCAAGACTCAGCACCCACTTGATGACATACAATCATCAGTGACTCCAGTTCCAGGGGGTTCTGAGGCTCTCTTCTGACCTGTGGGCACTATATGCATATGGTAGAGAGACATACAGAAATGCAAAACACCTGTGCACAGAAAATAAAAAATAAAAACAAATAAATAAGGAAATATCAAAAACATAAAGGTCATACTTAGGGGTTTTTGTTGTTGTTGTTGTCTTGTTTTTTAAGACAGGATTTTTCCATGTAGCCTTGGCTGTCTAGGACCTTACTCTATAGATCAAGCTGAACTCAAACTCTCTGAGATCTGCCTGCCTCTACCTCCTGGATTCTGGGATTAAAGGCGCCCAGCCATAAAGATTCCTCTGGTCTTCTAGAGCAGGCAATAAAACCTACACAGATCTTCCTACCCCCTCTTGTAGTAGGTTCTATAAGACATAAATAAACTTTTTATTGCATTAGGCATTTGGATCCATAGTTAAGCTCTATGGTTGGTGGCTCTGGAGACATCCAAAGAAGTCCTACTACAAAGGATGCCAAGTGGAATCTGAAACTTAGGTGTTACTGGCCACTCCTCAGTCTATCACCATTGACTTATGCGCTTTTGTTCAGAAGCACTTCTACACAGATGTTTACCCTTCATCAAACCTAAACATCAAAACAGGCAATTTCTTTGGGTCTTGGTGTTGATGGAAGAATTCTGAAATGTCCTAAGTTCAGTAGTGAGAGGATAGAGAGGAGAAAGAAGGAAACCACTCAACTGAAGTCATAGGGCCTATATTTCCACACTTCTAAATAAATATAAACTACTTGATTCAAATCTGCAGGAAGATGGCCACAGACAACACAACATTCTGCTTACTGTCAATTCCTAACCAATCAACACGGCTAATTCTCCCAATCCTACGCTACGCGTTGTATGTTGTTTGACCTTATCAATGGCAGATAATACTGGTTACAGTGCTTCCTTCCCACAAAGCATACAAGAAATGCTCTAGCTCTCATCCAGTGTCTGTTTGGTGTTCTTGGGCGTTATCTCCAAGTTTGGTCCTTTGTTTTTCTACCTAGCACCAGGAATGGCTCAACAGGCCATTTTATTTCAGGGATCTCTCTGTCTCAAAAGTTTTAATTGAATAAAGGTCTTCATTTCCACATCACAAAACTTTAATTTAAAATGCCTTTAAAAAAAAAAAGTGTGTGTGTGTGTGTGTGTGTATGTGTGTGTGTGCGCGCCCGCATCCCTGTTTGTGTGTGTGCCTGATTGTATCTGCACCACATGCTCACAGTACATTGTGAACTATCTAATAGGACTACTGGAAACAGAACCTGAGTCCTGAGAGAGAACCTGAGTACAAGAGCTGCTCGTGTTGTCTTAACCACTGATAAATCTCCCCAGCCCCTCACATAAAACTTTGAATGAAGAATTTATTATGCTGACTGGAGGTAGGGCTCCGAGGTAGAGCACATGCTTAGCACATAGGGACCTGGGTTTGGTCCAGTGAACACAAAGATTAAAAAAAAAATTTAAAGGGACAGGAATTAAGACACAGTTCTGTAATCCTAGTCTCTGAGAAGTAGAGGTAGGAAGATCAGGAGTTCAAAACCAGCCTTGGCTATATATCAAGCTCAGTTTGAGCCTAGTCTGTGCCGAGGGAGTTATCATTTGACCTCCACTCCATGGCATGCAAGGGTGTACATTCTCTCTCTCTCTCTCTCTCTCTCTCTCTCTCTCTCTCTCTCTCTCTCTCTCTCTCTCACACACACACACACACATACACACCACAATAAATTAATGTTAATAAATTAATAATTAATGTTAAAAAACATTTGAATGCTTCATAATCAAATTGTATACATAATACAGGGTCCGGGCTAGAAAAATCCGAATAGAAAAAAAAATAAAATAAAATATACAAAGTTTCCTCTTCTCCTCGAATTTCCCACCCATGGGCTCCTTGCTTGTGTCTAAGTACCCACTTCCTCTCCTTGGGAGCACCCCGCTACACCCCGCTACACCCAGCTCCCCGTGGGCCAGTGTGCCAGTTTGTTCCCTCCCCAAAAGGAACTTTAATATACATGTTGTTCAACAACTCATTTCTGTCTGCCTAATATTCTTAGCTATTTCCACAGCAGCAATATGCCCCCCCCCTTATTTTTAAACTCTGTGCACTACACCACACTGCTGGCATACTGTGTCTTTGACCAACCTCCTTCAGTATGACACCTAGATTGTTTGCAGGTTGTTTCCTTGTCAGGTTGGTGTTATTCACCTTATAGAGCAGATAAACCAGGACTCCAGAAGGGCAATCGAATCAACTGCTTGGCTAAAAGGGAGCCAGGACAGCTTAATTAAATGAGCCTTTGTATTCTAAGTCACTACTTTTCGCTTTTTTATGTATGCACTGGGCTCACTAATCAGACTTGCTGATGATTCCCTCTGAAGTTTTTCTCCTTCTCTTGACCCCACAGAAAGTGACTCTGAAGCCAAGCCCTTTGCTATAAACGTGCTGCCTCAAAATGACCTACATTCCTTTATACTAAATTCAAGTGGACCCTCTCAAATAGTGTAAAAGAATTCATGTATCCGACAGATACATGTGGCTTCCCGTCCTCCATCCAGAGAAGGGGTAAGAGGAACAAGGATGAGATTAAGGATGTTCACTCCTCACCCTCAGAACCTATGGCTCTCCATTGCCAACAGTTCAACTATACACCAAAAAGAATGAAGCCACTTAGTATAGAAGCAGCCTTGGAACCTCAATGGCTTTGATGATTTGGGGCCCCAGACCCACTGATTACAAGGAAGGATCTGTTCTCTTACTGGCTAAAGGAAGAAAGGCTGCAATAGGGCTACACAAGTTAACCCGGCCCCCAATACAGGACAATTTCACACTTCCCTGCAGGGGGCTAATGACTTTGTAGGATGACTGCCCCAGAGAAACATTGCTCTCTTCCTGAAGCCTTTAACTCCTGTCAATAAACCTTTCCATTGCTATGCAAAGCTACTGAGCCTCTTGAATCCTTCCAGCAAGGTAAAGTGCCTTGCCTTCCCATCCTTTTGTAAAGTGTTCCACCGCCACTGTCCCTGTAATTGCCAAGTATTTCTCCTGCTTCTGGGAAATAGCTACCACTTTAGGAGGCTTGTCGGCAATCACTCACAGCAAGGCCACCGGATGGCCAGCTGCATGGGGGTCGCATTCACTGGCTTTTCTGTTCACACACCCCTGCAGGGTTTCCCGCCTTTCCTCGCAAAGCAATAACACACTTGTCGCAGCATGGGCCCGTGCATACCAAAGCAGTCAAAGAAACTGGTGGGGGAAGAGTTCAAGGTGTGAGCACTATTAGGAAGAACCCTTGCCTTTCAACTTGCAGTCCTCCACATAACAGCGCCGCCGAGGGACTCATCCTGACAGAGTGAGGTTTTAATCTATGTTGACCAAACTTGAATGCGTTCAGCTCTTATGTCAACAGACCATGGAGCAGAAGGGAAAGGACTGCTCTGTACTGAGAAAATACACCTTCTACAAACCTAAGGGGCATTCACCCTGAAAGAATGGTGAACGACCTTCTTCCCATAACATCATGCGCTGATTTGTACTTCTTAATACTTTCACATGTCGATGCGTTTGACACTGGAAAAGCAAATGCTGGTGACATTCCACATGTGTGTTTATTTGGCATTATTTTACACTGTGAAAGCACAGCTTAGGCTTTGCTCCAGTGGATGAGAGACCATCCGTCAGCTGTCTCCTGTCATTTACCTATTGCCCCAGATCCCTGGGAAACATGCTGGTACCCTAAGAAAGAAAGTGCCCACATCCTCTCCCTGCTCTGAGATTAGCTCCCCACATTCAAGTCCTAGAAAGAATCAAGAGGTATTTTGCTTTAAACACATCTAACATCCCCAAAAGAGCCGCAAATCTTTGTTTTATACAACCTGAGCCCCATCAGGGGTCTGAATGACCCTCCAAAGCTGTTGTCATTGTGAGGAGCTGCATCTGCCAAGAGCCCAACAGAACACATGAGTAGACAGCAGAGAGTGCCAAGGGTGCTGAGTGGAGTGGACGAACTGTAAACCTGGGACAAATAACATATTACTTAAATAGAAAGTCTGGGAGTTTTAAAGGCATGTGGTCCTTGCTGTCAGATCTTTATGACTTACCCACTAGGGACCGTGTCTGTTTATGTGTGCGGTTTACTCATTGTCTTCCCATTTATATTTGGTTTATGTAGAAGAGAGCTTAACGCCTATGTATTTATATGCTTGGCAAATCTTCTTTTGGTGTGTCTGTTTTTATTCTTTAACCTAAAATACTTCTAAAGACCTTCCCATTTTTAAGTTTCCTACTAAAATCAGGGGCTAAATGAAAGCATCTTGTGTGTCTTGGATTTATGCTGAGGTTAACCCACTCCATGTTTTTAAATTGGACTTTGAAAATATGGCCCATAAAGTAGAGGAGGGAGGAGATTTCTCCAGATGTATAGCCAGATACCCATTTCCAAAATAGCACAGCAGGCTTCACAGATGTCCCCAGATGGCCTCGGTAATCTAAATTCCAGATAAGAAATTCACTCCAGAATATTAGAGAGGAAAGTTTTACCTTTAAGGTAAAGAAGAAGATCTTTCAAGTTTAAAAATGTAACTGATAGATCCCACCTGCACATGCGGCTCTCTGGAGGAGTCCTGGGAAAAGCCACCACCTACCCACCCACCAAGGCCTCACTACAGTCTATCTAGAGGGACAACTTGGAGGTAGGGAAGCACATGACAGTACAGACAACTAGATGGCCTGAATTCAGACATATCTGCCAGCTCCAAGAATCGTCCCAAAGTGAAAATAGAAAATTGGGATGAGTTTGTAACTTTGTCAGTGAGATGTCTGGTTATCATTATCTTAGAGTCAGACCTAGAGTCAGACTTAGAGTCAGACTGTCTTTGGGAGCAATTTTGATGAAGGAAGCATACAGTCTACTTTGTCCCTGGCAGTAGCTTTGCCTGGTTGGTGCATTTTAGCCAAACTGTTAAACTTCCATTAACCATTTAATCACATCACCCAATACATTTGACTCTTTTGCCTTCATAGTCTCAGCACGTCATTTACTCAGAATGAGTCGCTGACTGTTCAAAGCTGCGTGTGTACGAGTTCACCTCACACCCTCACACCAACATCACCTACTGGATGCTGTCTATGAAGGGATGCTGCACATCCTCCTAAAAATCTCACCAAGGAAGAATAAATCTTGTGTGCACAGAGCAGCAGAGGTGTCTCTGATGGCCATACCTTTCGTCTTTTACTGCCTGTGCCTCTTGGGGTGTTCAGGAAACCACTGTGTTGAAAACACATTCCTGGACAACAGAACTGACATTGTTCTGTGGCTTCCAGAACCAGCTTTGAGTGTTGCTGCAGAGCCTCCACCCTGTGTCTGCAGCTATTCCCATTGCTCACAATCACTTCCACATGCAGGGTTCAGTGCTAGGAGCTAAAGCAACTTCAAGTTTGGCCACACACATCGAAGAGGACCCTCTCATGCTAAAGTGGCATTAAGAATGTTTTATGGCATTTACTTAAAAGCTAGTTTTCCACAAAGGCCGTCAGTCTAGGCAAACCCTAGATACAGCTCTTGTTGAAATAAGGGTATCAGGTAGTAAAAGAGTTTTACTGCTTGTCTCAGAGTTCTGTTAGAGAACCCTGTTCCAGAGAGATAGATCTAGGGGTGTATGATATGCTTACAGCAGCACCATTGAGCATTGTCCCGCTGCTGCTGTAAAGGGATCTGACTTTAATTTAAGCAAGGACACAGGTATGCTTGTAGGAGTTCCTGGTGCCTGACTTTCTTGGGGATAACCAACAATGTGAACTGAAAGTGTTCAGACACAGCAGGCTATGCAAAAGCATTCATAGTCACAGAGTAGGTGATGCTATAGCACATGTGCAGATGACTTTTTGATGGGCAGTTGGTACCCATCTAGTTCTCCTAAAGCTTTAAGAAACCACGGGCAGGCTAATTGGAAAGGGTTGTAAGGTTGCTCCTTTCCTAGCATATCAAAGAGGTGAATTTCTAAATCACAAACCTTTCTTAATACATACACATACACATATACATATATATCTATACTTTAGACACTATACATTTCCAGGTAAATTTTAATGTTGATGTCCATGAGTGAGTATACATCAGCTTAAATAAACACAATTGATGAAAATAAATGTGGAAACAGTATGAATTTGCTCGCAAATGAATCTTGCCTGGTTTCTAAAGCCTTCAGAAGAGCCCTGAAGAGGCAGGTATTGTCACTGTATGTAAGTTTTGATTACCAAAAGCAAAATTGCCATTTTTTTTCCGAATATATCTAGAATTCTAAACTAGGTGTATGTACTCAGAAGAGTATATTCATTCTCATGAGTAACATAAGATAAAGCTCATACATGCCTAAATCACAGAGTAATCCTCACTGGAGAAACAGATAAAACAGTTGCATGAAATGGGTCTCTATGAGATGCTGGCATGCTGGGATAGGGAAAGAATGAACTCATAGTTTCCTGGGTGTAGAAGGGGTGTGTATGTGCATGCACACATGAGTTGAGGATACCTGTGCCCATGTGCACCTGTGGAGGTCAGGCGTCAATGTCAAGTGTCTTCTTCGATCACTCTCACCTTATTCTTTGAGATAGGGCCTCTTCCTGAACCCATGGCTCACCAACTGGCTATGCTGACTGGCCAGCAATTTCCCATCATCCTCTAGCCTCTGTCTCTCAGCTCTGTGGCTGTAGGCCTCATATACTGCTCTACCCTGCTTTTCTCCTGGGTGCTGAGATCCAAACTCAGATCCTCATACTTATAAATGCAAGGATAACCTACTAAGTCATCTCTCCAGCTCCTAAATTCAGAGGAACTCACAACAATTTAAGTCAAGAGAATGACTAGGAAATAATTGAGGACAAACTCATGACTCTTCCTAATAATGAAACAACCAATCACAGACTTGATTTAAATCAAACTATCACAGCTACTTTTTGAATCTTGTCTTCCTTCCTGATTTGGTCTTTGGTTGGCCTTTTGCCACTGCAAACTTTAGATTCTTTTTTTCTCTCTCTTTAACAAACTGTTTATTAGCTTTTGCATTAGTATGGATATCCTTTAGTACACCCCAGAATACTAGGCTGAAGGGAGGTGGCAAAGTGGCAATGGTGAACTTGGGGATCTTGTCTCCCAAAAGCACCTGCCACTCTACCCCTGACTCTTGAAGGGCTGCCAAGCGGATCACTCCTTCACTGGAGCCATAGTTCCATAGCCAAAGGGAAAGCATTGGCAGTGAACTGCAGACATTCGTCCTTGGTCATGCCTTCCCGAAAGGTAGCATCAACATAGTCGTTGATAGATGAGCTCACTGAGCCTCCGATGGCAAAGGACTGTCTTACCACCATAGCCCCCATGGGAACAGAGTACACCTGCCCTCCTTCTTGAGGGTCCCAGCCTGCAATGATGATTCCCGTCATCAGATCTTCTCTGTACCAGTAACACATCTCCTTAAAGAGACTGGCCGCTGTGTGTACTAGAGGAGGCTCATTCAGTTCAATACTGTGGAAACCAAACTGGTAAGTGACAGCATCAGCAACTGCTTAGGTATCAGCTGCTGAGCCTGAGCGGCAGCAGAAGATGTGATCATGGATAGGGGTCAGCCTGTCAATCACTCGATTGGTGATGTAGGATCCAGTGGTTGATCTGGAGTCTGCTCCTAGAACCACACCCCCATTAAATTGCACAGCCATGATTGTGGTCCCTGTGGAGACTTCTCGGTTTTCCCAGTCTGGGGTGAGAGCCAAACTTTAGATTCTTATTATGCTCATGTGTAAATGTTGGGGGGAGGGGTCATTTGAATGTTGATTAAAACAACAGTGAAACTATATATAAAACATTTGGAAAGTAAAGCTATATATTAAAAGCTCTAAAAAGTATCTTTTAAACATTTGGAAAAATACATGTGGTGGACATACCTTTAATCACACACAGCACTCAGGAGCCAGAGGTACATGGATCTCTGTGAGTTCCAGGTCACCGGGCCCACATAGTTAGTTCTTGCCTGGTCAGAGCTGTGCAGTGAGACCCTGTAAAAGCCAAAACAACAATAACAACAACGAAATCCCACAAAACCTGCTGGGAAAGTTGAAATATCAGTTTGGAATCCGGTCACTTCTTATTCCTTCTTGATGTGTGTGTCTACTTCTTACTCCTTTATTTTAGCCTGTCAAATGAGTCTAGCCTGATTTTAGGTCAAACTTTGTGTACAATATAGTTTGTTTTAGAGATTGGTTTTCTAGGACCCCTGGGAAGCTAAACTGAGCAAAACAGTTTGTAGCCAAATGTTTCTTTTCTTTTTTTTCCTTTTCCCTTCTTTTCTTTTTTCTTTTCTTTTCTTCTCTTTTCTCTCTTTTCTCTTATCCCTAAGTCATAATCTTAAACAAGGTAATTTAGTGAGCGATGGACTTGCCCCACCTACTAAAGACACATGAGCAAGCTCAAGACTTTCTTCTTAGCTTTCACTTTCCGAATCAACTTGCATTTCTGTTTGAGGGAAAAGTGGAACAAAGATGGTCCTGGATTTGTCATCCTCCCAAGTCACATCCCACTTAGAGAGAACCTCGCATGCCGTAATGTCAAATGTCATGAGGTTTGACATACATAATTGCATTAAGCTACAGTGATGATCTGTAATGAGACATTGAATTTCCTCCCCCAAAATCAGTCACCAAAGCACATTTTCATCTGATGAATTAATTAATAAAATACAAGACTCCTTATGCAAAATATATGTCAGCGATTCCCCAAGTGTGTCAATGCTCTAACTATTCTGAATAAAAAAGCAGAGGCCCAAGGATGATGGAGTAACGAGCCCTGGGATTCACGCTGATGCAGACAATTTCACCAGCCATTCCTGACAGAGTCAGTGTAGGCTGCACTGTAAGCCAGGAAAGCAGAACATGGCCAAACCACCTTCAGGAGAAGATGTCTTCCCTTACAGTAAAGAAGCACGCATACTCTCCAGTTAGGATCTGTTGGCTATGAAAGACATCTGCCAACATTGCTGTCTGGCAAATGTTGGGCCACATTTTTTTTTTGTTGTTTTTTTTTTTTGGTTTTTCGAGACAGGGTTTCTCTGTGTAGCCCTGACTGTCCTGGAACTCACTCTGTAGACCAGGCTGGCCTCGAACTCAGAAATCCTCCTGCCTCTGCCTCCCAAGTGCTGGGATTAAAGGTGTGCGCCACCACTGCCCGGCTTGGGCCACATTTTTGATGATTACAATTATAAAACATCTGTTTGGTAAGAGTCAAATATACAGAGATACATAGAACGGAAATATATGATTGTACTAGTTCTATGTTTAGGAGCAAGGGAGAGGGATCAGTTGGTAAAGTGTTTGTCACACAAGCATGAGAACCTTTGTCCAGATCCCTATATCTACATAAAAACTTGAGCATGAAAGCACACAGTTATAATCCTAACATCGCAGAGGCAGAAATAAGAGGATCCCTGGTGTCTTAGTTAGGGTTTCACTTCTGTGAAGAGACACCATGACCAATGCAACTCTTACAAAGGAAAGCATTTAATTAGGGCTGGCTTATAGTTTCAAAGGTTCAGTCCATTATCATCATGGTGGGATGCATTCCAGACAGACATGGTGCTAGAGAAGGAGCTGGGAGTTTTACACCTTGATTGAAAGGCAGCCAGGAGGACACCCACTTCTTCAGGCAGCCAGGAGGAGGCACTCTTCCATAATGGATGGAGCTCCAGCAAAGGTGACCTCAAAACCCACCCGTACGGTGACACACTTCCTCTAACAAGGCCACATCTCTTCCAATAAGGCCACACCTCCTAAAAGTTTTATTTCACATGGGTCAAGCATATTCAAACCTGGGGTTTACTCACCAACTGGTCTTGCTGAATCATAAACTTAAGGTCCAGTAAGACATTGATTTTCATCATTGTCTTATGGCCCTTTTTAATACAGTTCCTCATGTTGAGGTGACCCCCACAACCATAAATTTATTTTGCTGCTGCTTCATAACTGTAACTTTGCTACTGTTATAAATTATGATGTAAATATTTGTGTTTTCTGCTGGTCTTAGGCAACCCCTGTGAAAGGGTCATTTGACCCCCAAAGGGGTTGTGACCCATACGTTGAGAACCACTGCAGTACAAGATTCTGCCTCAAAAATAAGGTAGAGAAGTGATTAGGAAAGATACCTGACATCAACCTGTGACCTATAAAGGAACACACACACACACACTCATTACAGGTACAAATGTCCTTTAAACAAAACAAAATAACTCAAAGTATTTCTTAGTAAATAGCACTCTGGAGAAAAATTAAATCACATTTCTTCCAAAATTCTCTGTAATTCTATAAGTTATAACTTGAAAGAGTAAGTTCAGTGTGACTAGACACTTGTGGTCCACAGACAGAGCTTTAGACCAGTAGATATTTCAAGATGTCAGGGTTCCAGGATTCTTTCCATTATCCCAGAAATTACTTTGGACAGAACTGCCTGTCCAGGCTGATTCTCACCTCATTCTTTTGATGTACAAAGAGATGTTAACGTTTACCTTCTGATGTCTTGCCTATCAGACTTGGTACCTATCTGATCTATTCAAATTTCCTGAAGTTTTGATGTCATGCAGTTCTTTAGACAGTATCATTTCCTTGATGGGCAGCACTCTGGGCCCACAAGAGTCCCCTGGCTGCCACAATGATGTCAGTCCTGCCTGTGAGACCAAGATCAGCAGCTACAGTTCTTTACATCAGGGATGAGTCAGATGTAATGGCTGAGTCATTATTTCTTTCTTTCTTGGTGTTCTTTCTAGAAAGTGCCTCATGATAGACAGTCTCAGTGCTGGCTGCTTACTGTAAGATTGCTTGTGTAATGGGCTGGTGGTGAGCCATGCCCTGCAGTATTCCATGACAACACTTAGGTGATTGCCTCGACTTTACTTAATCCTATGATTTGTTCACCAAAGAATGTAGTTTATTTTTCTATTATTTCTTGGGTTTCATGTGGGGAATATTGTTGCTTCATTTGTTTGGTTTTGAACCAAGCCATTAGAAGGTTAAGTAAATTTCCAAAATTGATGCAGCCTGAGCGAGAACTTAGACCCTATTCTTCATGTTTACTGACTTGTATTGCCTTAACTTAAAATTAGCTAAATTACATCAACTTTTACATTTTGTATCTGATTTTTTTCATGCAATATATTTTGGTTATGTTTCCCTTCCCCCCACCCTCCTTAGATCCTCCCTACCTCCTTAACCATCCAATTTAATGTTCTTTCTTTTTCTCTCTTAAAAAAACAAAAACAAAACAGTAAGACAAAACATATCAAAATGAAACAAAACCTCTCTCTTACACACAAACACATACACAAGATAAAAAGTAAACACTGAAGTTCATTTCATATAGACCAAACACTCCTGAACATGGAGCCTGCCTGCCCTGGAGTGTGGTTGATAGACATGGTGACATGCCATTGCAGAAAACTGGTATTCCCTTTGCTAGGGAGTATCAACTGAAAATACCGTTTTGGTTAGAGGTGGGACCCTTTGTCCATTTTCCTCTGTCAATGCTAGAACCCCATGTGGCTCAAACCTGTGCAGGTCCTATGAATGCTGCTCCAGTCTCTGTGAGTTCATAGTACTTGAGTCCTGGTGTGTCTGGATGATACTGGTTCAGAGCTACCGCCTCTGACTCTTATAGTTGTTTGATTTCCTACTCCACATAAACCCCTACATCTTGAAGAGAGGGAGCTTAACTTCAATGATGGAAAATACCAGCTTTCAAGGCAGATAGTGTAAAGTGGTGATCATGTTCCTGTGGCGTTCAGGACATGATGCCCCAAGTACAGCATCATAGCACGGGGCCTGGCACCCGGGATGGATCTTGTTCATTTCCTGTTTTGCTTTTATTTTGAGACAAGATCCCATTCTGTAGCCCAGGCTGGCCTGGAACTCATGGTAATACTCTTGCTTCAGCCTCCTAAACACTGGTATTTTGCATATGTGAGTTGTCATAGCTAACCTAAAAATAGATGTGTTTGTTTGTTTGTTGTTGTTGCTGTTGAGACACGGTCTCACTATGTATCCTTGACTGGTCTACAACTCACCATTTAGACCAGACTGGTCTCTAATTCATGAGAGATTTACTTGCTACTACCCTGGTTAGATTTTCTTATCTTTCTCTAATGAGGTCAGAAGACCACATTTAAATGGTGTACTCCCTATATCCAGAGCACCGGAGATAAAGAAAGCCAGTGGTCACAGAGAAGAATCTGACACACAAGCTTTGTTAATCCCACCCCCATTTTCTCCTTTGCTGTATTCTTTTCATCAAACTAAAACATAAAATTATATACATAATAGCTTTACACTGCCATGTGGAGGCTCCATGTCATACAAAACTAAGATTACATGAGTAAAGGTTCCTAAGTTTTCCTCTTGTTAATCTGCCTTTAGACAGGGCCTCCCTCAGCTCTGAACCCAATAATGGATAATGAGAGATGTTTATCCTCCTCTGCAATTCAGGCACATTTGAAATTTCAGTTATCTGGTTCAATGGTGTTTACTAAGCACATGCTATGTTCCAGGAACACAGTGGACAAGAAAGAAGGATCCTCACTTTGTGGAGCTTATATAATAACCTGGGAGTGAGTCTAGAGACATATTAGAATCACAGTCCACACACACACACACACACACACAAATATACACACACATATACATACACACATAGACACACATAGACACACATACACACATATACATGCACACACATACACACATAGACACACAAAAATACACACATACATACACACACATATACACATAGGCACACATATATATACACATACATACACACACATACACACATATACACACATACATACACATACACACATACGCACATACATACACATACACACATACACATACATACACATACACACATATACATACACATACATACACATACACACACATATACATACACACACATCCACACATAGACAAACATACACACACACACACACACACACACACACAGGAAGAAGGAAGGTCAAATAGCATCAGTGGCATCATTGTGTGACATGTTCGAGCATGACCTACCTGGTCATTGACAGTCCTCTGAGAAATCTCCCCAAAAGCTATGCTCTATGTTTCTGTGAAGGTCAGAACAGAACGGAACAGAACGAACAGGAGACGAGGCAGAATGAACATCAATCTCAACCCCAACCATAACTGGTCGCATAGCCGCAGCATATTATTTAACACAAGTAACCCTTCAACAGGAGCACAGTATTAAAATACCAGGACTTATGAAAATTATGAAGAGTGGGGAATAGCACACAGCAATTGCTCATCCAAGTCAATTTGTTTTCTTTGTTTCAAGTTTCTTTGTTTGAGAAACCTTTGGAGATTCAGACTCTGATTTTAAATTTTTTTCTTTGCCTTGATTTCTTTCCCCCAACCCCTACTGAGCTGCAAAAAGGACTGCAAAAAAAAATTTTTTTTAAATCACTAGAAAATGTACAAAGGTGATACAGATCATGAGTTCCCAGGATAATTTTATTTCTTAGAGAACAAGAGGGCCGGGCTGGCTGACTCCTGAGTGGCAGTACTGTATGCCCAGGCCCCAACATGGCAAACAGGAAGACAACAAAAGTGTTATCAGAAAAAACAAATGAAGTTTGAAGTCAAAGAAAGTATTTTAATATAGAATATCCCGTTTGAAGGAAAAGGTTACAAAAATAAACTGGAATAACTACTGTGCGCCGCCCCCCCCCCCGTGTGTGTGTGTGTGTGTGTGTGTGTGTGTGTGTGTGTGTGTGTGTGTGTTTAAGACAAAGATAGGATCTTGTAAGCCAGTAACTTTCTTCTTCCAACCAAGCCTTACCTCCTAGATTTTTCACCTCTCAACATCACCATCAAGTCAGGAGGCCAACAGTGATCACTCCATGGTAAAGTCAGAATCCTTACGGACCATTCAGAATTCACTTCACAGCCAACCCCAACAACACTATTGCACATTTGCTTTTCCACTAACAAGATCATAAAATCAAATGTTTAACATATTTATGTGGAAGAGAAGCTCCCAACAGTAAAGTCCCTACGTTCCTAAAAAGTCAGAATCCAGATCTAAGCAGTCCTGTGGGAGTCAGATTTACCGCATTCTCCAAATCCTTCCACCTAGCTTTTCTGTGGACCACCCAGTCAAGGTTTTTGCTCAATTTCCTATATTCTCCATCTCCCCAAGCCCAGAGATTTCATAGAAATTACCCTTGAAGTGGTGTGACCCTGCAGGTCAGTTGAGTGCATGTGTGAGGCAGAGGCTGCTATTTTTATGGACAAGCCTCTTCGGTGGGAAGTCCAGGCAGGCCTGGTCCCCTGACTGCCTGGGTGCTAAACGTGAGCAGAAGCAGGTTTTGATTTTTATGACCGTATTTCAACTAAGATGACTTCTGCTCTTAGTCCTAGGATTCACAAGTTGTTAAAGTTATTAATAAGGAGATGTGCTGTCAGAAGAGTAAGGGCGTTTTCGTGGCTTGATGTTTGGGGGAAGGCTTTAGTTGCCTGATTTGTTAAAAACAAAATTTTACCAGATGGGTAGTAAATGAACAGGGCTCTGGATACTGACTCCAGAAAAGCAATTTAAAAACGGTTAACACTCCCTTTCAGAGACTGAACCCTTTGCTATAGCAAATCACAAATGTAATTAAAACTAGTTAGAGAACCACCCCAACGCACACACAGAATATTATGAGGCTTCCACAACTTGTAGCCCACAGCAGAGCCTGTCCTCCATGGACATTCTTTCACACTGCCTGGGAGAAAGACTCTGCTTGAGACCATCTCTAGGGAAGCTTATGTTGTTTCAGTTCTGACTCCAGGCATCCCTAACATGCAGAACAGGGTCATACATACCCATCAATAAGAAGTCTCCCGCCAGGGACCCGCCGTGAACATCCCTAGACGTTTTACCTTTGCAAAATTGATTTTTCTTTTGCTAATGTAAGAAATACATGAATATATTTTCCCTTTGCTATATATACATGTTCCAGTTCCTGATTTCCTCAAACAATACAGACAAGGTTAAATTCTCTCAGTTCATTCCTAGTCTGTTTTCATCCTCTGGAAGGAGTCGGTATGGCTTGCAGTGCCTCTTTCAGATCCCTTCCATTCACTTGAGCCCACACATGTGTCACATGCTCTCGGTAATTCCCTTTCCGTAAACAAAATGAAAGCTGATTTTATGTATTTTTCACTGTCTGTCTGTGATTACACACACAAACACACACACACACATTCACACACATTCACATACACATTCATACATATACACACACACACTCTCACACACACATTCACATACACATTCATACATACACACACACACACTCACACACACATTCACACACACACACACTCTCACACACACATTCACACACACATTCATACATACACACACACTCTCACACACACATTCACACACACACTTTCACACACACATTCACACACACACATTCACACACACACATTCACACACACATTCATACATACACACACACACGCATTCACACACACACACACTCTCACACACACATTCACACACACATTCATACATACACACACACACTCACACGCATTCACATACACACACTCTCTCACACACACTCACACGCATTCACACACACACACACACACACACACACTCACACTCACACACACATTCAGAACTTGCTTTGTACCTTGCTGGGTTTTATGTGCATTTAGAACACAATTGTGCTAGCACTGCTCTACTGGTTCCTGAATGACGGACTTGGGCTCTCGTATTACAAGTGAGTTTTCCTTCGTTTTCTTCCTAATCTAAGAAGCTAGGCATAATTATGGTACTTGAGAATTTAATTAATACATAAGAAACTTAAAATTGGAGCATCAGACTTCAAGGGATCTATTTTGCAAAAGCAACAAAAAAAGTTTGAAAAAAGTTTTCTTTTCTTTTTTTTTTTTCCTTTGTAGTTAAAACCCATACGAGGGATGCTGTATTTACACAGACAGCGTGTGCACAGAAAATCCCTCAAGGCTCGGGTGTGGGGAGGAAAGGTAAGGCTGAGGCTGGGACAGCCACCTTCCTAAGGGCAAAGTCATTCTTGGGGATTTTATGGTGCCTGGGCATTTCGGTCTAGTTCTCCCAGATGTGTGCAGTACATGCCTTAGGTATAGTCACACAAACACTTACACACACATTCACACACACTCACACACACACATACACATTACCTTCTAGTTTTGTTTTGTTGAGATAGGGTTGCTCTACAGAGCCCTGGTTGTCCTGGAACTCACTCTGTAGACTAGGTTGGCCTCGAACTCACAGAGATCCTCCTGCCTCTGCCTCCCCAGTGCTGGAGTTAAAGGTGTGTGCTATCATTCCCAACTGCTTTTTCTTTTAAGAACAAAACTACCCTCTTGGGTTTGTTTTTTTTTCCATCCACATAATAGGGATAATAATGTTTGCATAGGATCGCAAAGATTAAACTTAATAACTTACAAAACGTACTCATCCAGTGTAGGACCTGGCGCACAGAAGACAATGGACAACTGTCAGCGTTTACCAACCTTAATAAAACAGTTGCTGTTAAGTCTCAAGTTTTCTGGCATTTAGATGTCTAAAAGTTTCTATGGAGAGTTTCTATTTCTTGCATTAAAAGAAGGCAGAGTAACTGGGAAAAGCTGGATACTAACTCAGTCACGTTAAGACCGGTCTGTAACTCTGAAAAAAACACAACTGAACGTTTAGACTGTGACCATCACTTCACCCTAGACTCTATTCAGCTCTGGTTCTCCCATAGTCTTAACCCTGCCAGAGTCATTTAGTACTGCACAAAGTTCTCACCGAAAGACACACTTTTCACACTGAGACCTGCAGGTCGGCATGTGTGCTGTAAACCTTGGTCCATTTGCTATCTCAGATGGGAATATAATTCCTGGAAGAGAGTAAGTGCAGAGTTCAAAAGAGAAGCCACTAACCCATCCCTCTGTGGTAACCATTAACACCCTTTTCTTCCGTTTCTTATCTTCTTCCTCAGGCTCCACGTGACTGGGGGCACATTTAAGGGTCTGCTTCTTTGTCTTCTGAATGAGCGTGTGACTCCAGTTCCTTCCTCAAGAGCAAGATGTGAAGTTCATCAAGAACCAGTGAATGCTGTTTACCTGCAGTGATCAGCCTAAATGTCAGCCTCTCCCGTATTCTTAGACTACGGCCACGTTGCGCGGTGTGTGTTTAGTCAGTGCATTGGCTTCTTTCCTCTTGGATTAGGGGAAATAGAATGTGCTCCTGGCTGCTGACTTTATAAAGAGCTATGAAATCTCTGAAATTGAGTTGTTTGAAGTACAGCTCTCAAGGTCACAGAGAGCCACCTAGGAGAGGGAAGGGCTCAAGCTTTATCCTGCTCTAACTTTTCCCAAGAGTGCTCCACACACAGGAAGGTGACTGACTCAAAGTTCTGACCAGCAGGCTCCCTATGATGCGGAAAAGAGGACTGTCCCTACCCCTGGACCTTTCTCCGCCTCTGGAACAGGACAGGATTATGCAACCAGCGGCTTTCTTCTGCTTGTTTTGTTTGCAGGCGCTTTCAGCTAAATGGCACCGAGAGGATTGCGAGCGCGAGGTTCTGTGGTGGCATCTTTGTTACCCCGCGTCTTTCCATTCATCACAGACAGCGAGGAAGGTGGCATCCGGGGCTCCCTCCAGTCAGCTGCTCCTTAGCGCCTCAGAGCATGAACAGGAGAGGCAGAGGGAAACACAGTCACCCACGAGAGTCGCAGGTATTAGCCTTGTTGTGCCAGTGAGCACAGTAACATCAAAGCAGCTGCTGTGTGTCCCCAGCGTCTTCTTGGTCAGCCTGTGACAGTCGGGGACATCTGCAGAAACTTTTTTTTGCTTCACTCCGTACTGAGACCAAAAACCTAGAGCCTGTGTACCTACCACTGTACTCCACCCCCACAGATATTTTTCAAAAGCACCAAACAGAGTAAGGTGGAGCCACACCCGCTAGCCTAGTTCTTGTGAAGTGCTATAGCTCTTGCTTTCCCATCCTGAGAATAGAGAGAAGGGAACAGAGGCATCCTTCAGTCAGGTGAGTCGCAGCTGCCCACACAGTGACCAAGGGCCTCACATGAGGACCCGAAGTCTAGAAGAGACTCTAGAACCTGCCAGTTGCCTAACCTCCCACAAGCCCCACAGCCCTTGCAGAAATCTCAGATTGGTTCCCCCGGAGGACTTAGAATTTCAAAATATTAGGGTTGGGGTTGGGATACGCAGTCATCATCTAAAAACGGGTGATGTTAGGAACATGTAGAAGCTGGTTTTAAAAGTCACTGAGTCTGCTTTCCTGTAGGGCAACCACCACCTGCAGCTCAGATGACTTACATAATGCTGCTGGCCTCCGTCACTCACAGATGTCACAGTAGTCTGGTACAGGTCCTCACAATCCCTATAGCTGGCTCTTGGCTTGCAATATCCTCATTGTGGTTTCACTGCAAAACCAATTGCCTTTTTCTTCCTTCCTTCCTTCCTTCCTTCCTTCCTTCCTTCCTTCCTTCCGTCCTTCCTTCCTTCCTTCCTTCCTTCTTTTTATTGTTGTCGTTTTGGGTTTTTCAAGACAAGGTTTCTCCATGTAGCCCTGAATGTCCTAGAACTCACTTTATAGAACAAGCCGGCCTCAAACTTACAAAGATCTGTCTGTCTCTGCCTTCCAGGTGTTGGGATTAAAGGCATGTGCCGCCAACACCCAGCTCTGTTCTCTATTTTCAAACAGATTTTTCTTTTGTGGGGAAAGAAAGATTTCTCTCATCTGTAAACCCAGCCATGCCTTCTAAGTGACTGACTGCATCTTAAAATAAAGACATCATGGTAGGTCTTCTTCTACTAGTGTGAAGGAAGAGAATGGGATCTCCACAAAGACATTTTAATACAGGTGTAAAGAAAAGTGTCAAGAGAAAGCAAAGTGCTCTAAAGAACAGTAGACACTGAAGAGGATGGTGTGGGCTTCTCTGAGAGAAAATTCCAAAATATAAAGCCTGTCCAAGTGTGGGCTCAGGCTTCTCAGCAGTCAACGCTCAGTTTGGGCTTTGCCTCTTTTGAGCTGTGTACAGAACCTCAGTGGAGTTCAAAGCTACCATCTTTGAAGGGTTGCTAAGCAATCAGAGTGAGAGCATACCGTGGTCTGAGGAGATTCTGACAAGATTACAGTTGATAAGGTGAAAGTATAGCTAATGACACACAGGAGGGTAAAATGTCTTTACTGTTAACAAAAGTTAACTGCTTGGTCTGCAATTCTCAGTGGTTGTTGGGGGAAAGAAATAAGGCCATGCCCAAGCTTCCGCACATCCTGGACTTAAGCCTTGTGACTTGCTATTTTAACATAAAATATCTGAATATGAAAGGAATATTTATTCTGTCTACAGCCTTTACAGCAATTTTTGTTGTTGTTTTGTTTAGTTTTGTGTAGTTTTTTGAGGCAGGGTTTTTCTGTGTGTAGCTTTGGCTGTCCTGGAACTCCACTCTGTAGACCATGGTAGTCTTGAACCTGTGTGCCGCCACCAGCTGGTGCAAATCCCTGCTTCTCAGATAGCTTCAGCTCTCCTGGATGAGGGGCTCCTTCCCCTTCCTGTGTCCGAGTGATGCCCCTGTCTTTGTTTCCTACCTCAATTCTAGCAACAAAACGAATAACATAATATTGAATGATAATGCAAACATGCGTCAAATCTACAAGTTCATACTGATGTAACCGAATAGCTGGAAGCAGTAACAAGTAGAAAAGCAGTAAGCCGGCCAAGATGAAGAATTCCCCATAATTACATGCTTGCTTCATTCTTAAAGAGGAAGAGTCCCGTTCCATGATCGAACTGTGTATGACAATGTCCAAAAGCACTGAACACAAAATGGAAAATAGAGTAAATTTATATAGAAAGGCAAAAAACAAACAAACAAACAAAAAAAAAAACCAACAAAACCAAAACGAAAAAACAAACCCAAACAAAACCCAAACACCGACACATGCAGATGAGCGAGCTCAGCATTACCATTTGCATTGATGGTCCTTAACTTTGACCTGAGCTGACGGTACCAGCACTTTACCCCTTTGGCAGAGGTTCTCAACCTTCCTAATGCTCCGACTCTTTAATACAGTTCTTCATGCTGTGGTGAACCCACCCCCAACCATAAATGATTTCATTGCTACTCCATAACTGTAATTTTGCTACTGTTATGAGTCATAATGTAAATATCTGATATGCAGGATATCTGATATTACACCCCCAAGGAGCTCTCTACCCACAGGTTGAGAACTGTTGCTCTACGGTTTTCTTTGGCCAAATCTATCAGACAAATTTCAGTCCAAGCCATTAATAAGAAGAAAAACCAAAAAAAAAAAAAAAAGACTCACATAACCAAGAGGAGAGTCTCAGGAGATATAATAATAAAATGTAATGGTGCCATTTCAATTGGAACTCAGGGTCAGAAAGAGGCTGTTATATAAAAGCCAAAGAATCGGAATAATGATATTAGTTAATAATAATAATAATAATAATAATAATAATGCATTGACCTAAGTTTAATGTTGTGAATAAAGGTATCACACTAATATAAAATACTAAAATTAGAGGGTGGTAGATGTGCAATCAAAGGGAACTCCTCCACTATTTCATAACTTATATATCTATCTAAAGTAATTGAGGCAAGCACTGTACTTACTGAGCTATGTGCCCATCTCCTAAGCATCTTCTAGCAAGTATATATAGTCTTCTTTGGACTTCAAGGACCTTCTACATACACCAAGATCCACAAGCTCAACTTATACATGATATATTGTTTGCAGATGGCCTATGCACATCTCTCTGTGCACAGTTGGCCTCTGTCATTACGGATTCTACAGATGCAGACTGAAATTTTTCAGATAAAAACAGCTGTATCGAATGCATTCATTCTTGGTATTATTCTCTTAACAACAGAGTATAATATCTGTTTATATAGCATTTACCTGGCATTACGTATTGTGGTGGTTGGAATAAAATTGGCCCCCATAGCCTCATAGGGAGTGGCATGATTAGGAGGTGTGGCCTTGTTGGAATAGGTGTGGTCTTGGAGGAAGTGTGTCACTAGGGAGTGGGCTTGGAGGTCTCAGATGTTCGATCCGGTTCTAGTGGCTCACAATTCTCTTCCTGATTCCTGCAGATCCAGATGTACAACTTACAACTCCTCCTCCAGCACCATATCTGCAGGCTGCCACGCTTCCTGCCATGGCTGTAATGGACTAAACCTCTGAACCTCTGAGCCAGCCTTAATTAAACGTCTTCCTTTATAAGAGTTACCATGGTCATGGGGTCTCTTCACAGCAATAGTGATCCTAACTAAGACAAATTATATATATATATATATATATATATATATATTCTGATCTTCAGTATATAGGAAAGGAAAATTGGGTAAGTTTTATGTGAATGTTATTGTATTTTGTATGAGAGACTTAGGCATATATAGATCTGGGCATCCTTGCAGGATCTTGAAACCAATATTTCATAGACACCGAGGGTCATTGCACTTTACAAAGCTTTTCAGCAGCTTTCTATACTCTCCAATATTATTTTACATATAAAACAGTGAGAAAAAAGAAGCCCCATCATGACTTCTAAATATCACACACCTGAGTATCTAATTGACAGATACTGCTTTACCTCTGGGACCCAAGCTCCTGTACACACACACACACACACACACACACACACACACTGAATGCCACATGCAGCTATGCACAGATCAATATATAGCACTAGCTCTCCCAAACGCTAAGGCCAAGTGTGAGTTGTCATTTCTTGCTGCCTTGCATTGTTGTTTTTCCACAGTTGTTCAACTACATTTCCTGCCTTGGCCCACAGGCACTGGAGTTTATCAATCCTCCAAAACATAAGGGTTGACACAAGTTATAACGTACCAAATACATGTTCCTGAGAGTTTTCAAGCAGGGAAAGTCTTAGTGGTAATCTTACGTAATCAGTTGAACAAAATTTGCCAAGCAAAATATTTCTTTAAATCCTGTGAATGGGCAATAATGGAAAGGTTATCTTATGTGTAAAAGATGGGACCTCCCACTCAGTGCCACATGACACCAATATAAATTGCTCTGGAACAAAACAGAACATTGCAATTGTGTGTGTGTGTTAACTGAGCAAGTCTCACATACAGTAGTTATCCAGTGGTGTCTGGAGGCCAGAGAAGTACAATAAAAGTGCAAAGTATCATATTTATAATAAACATTTTTGTCATATTTATTTATAAATGTGAGTAAAAATTTAATTTTATGTGTTGAAACAATCACCATGTTATTCTTTTTGGAAACAATATCATAGCATTTGTTCACTGAAACTTTATAAACAAGAAATCCACTCAGTGGCCTGACGTTTCTCATTTTTATTTAATACATTAACTTCCTAAGCATCTCTCCAAAACCTTCAAAAGTGTCAACATTAGCTCTCTTAAAGAAGCCCTTTCCTCTAGGAATTCAAACATTATTTGTAAATGTCCACTCACAAAAACATTCCAATTGCTTATAGGAAAATTAACTGTCAGAAAATAATATCCAACTTCTTGTAGACAAAGAAACTCCTGACTGAGTAAAATATACTCTCAACTGCTTTCTGACATGACTTATCAAAAAGATAATAATATGTTACCAGAAGTGGTGGTACCTTGCCTTTATCCCAGCACCAAGGAGGTGTAGACCTGAGGCAATCTGTGAGTTCGGGTCTTCCTGGTCTATATAATGAGTTCCTGGATAGTCAGGGAACCAGGGTTATGTAAGGAGATTCTCTTCTCAAAAAGAAAATAAGACAATGATACATGTTCAGTTCAGAACAGGAGGCCAACACAATACCAATGCCCTTTCCCATTAAGTAGGCACTACTCTTCTGAATGGAAATATTCTTGCAAAAAAAAAAAAAGTGATCCAGCTATGATTTGAAACCTGAAGACAGATATTAAGGACTATTGAGAGCCAGAATATTGGGATTGTATGTTATCTATCCCAGTCTTTGCGGTCCAGAAACACACTGCTTTATGAAGATCTTGGATTAAACATTCAACTTGCTCTGTTTCCTGCTCGTTGAGTACAGACTGAACACAGCATGGCTTGTTCTGTGAAGGCAGAGAAGCAACTTGTGCGAATAAAGAGGATGGACAGTTAGCTGAGGTGTGTGGGTGCCATCGTGACCTTCCAGGACCCGGCCATTGAGTTAGGCAGACACTAGGAGACTCCGGAAGCTAAGAATAAATTCTAACACTACTTACATCTTTTCTCTGCTTTATGTCTTATTTTATTTTATTTTATTTTATTTTATTTTATTTTATTTTATTTTATTTTATTTTATTTTATTTTTGAGACAAGGTTTTTCCTGTAGCCCTGGCTGGTTTAGAACTTTCTATGTAGACTGGAATGGTCTTGAACTCACGGATTCACCTGCATCTGCTTCCCAAGTGCTGGGATTACAGTTGGCAACCGCCATTCCTGGCGATTTTGTTTCACTTTTCTGAGCCAGGGTCTCACTATGTAACGTTGGCTGACCTGGAACTCTGGAGGACCAGGCTACCCTAGAACTCATATTTACCTGGCTCTTCCTTCCAAATGCTGGGATCAAATGCATGTACCACCACAACCAGCACTTATGACTATTAAACTAAGCAGGAAATAAAGGTCTGTGCACGTTCCTATTAGAAAGAAAACAAATAGGGAAAACAACACCCACACAGATGTAAACAAGCAAGTTATCCAGACATTAGAAGAAACCACACTAGATTTTTTTTTCCCCCTCATTTTCTTTGGAAGCATTCCAATCTCACTTTGCAGTGGCCTGTACACCAGAGATACGGGGATCCTGGCTAGAGGCAGCACCTGGGTTCTGGTTTTGGCAAGCATGTTCCTCTTTCATCAACTGTTCAACCGAGAACAAGATTTTGGCTACTTTAAGCCTTACCTTCTCCTCCACGGAAGACTGAACACTCACCTCTTAGAGCTGTTGTCAGGATTAAATTAGACAATGCACGCAAATTGCTTAACAGCCTGTCTGAAGCAAATATATCCCCGATGCTTTTGGTTTCTGAGCAGCAGGGAATGACAGGCCTGGCACTTACCAACATTGTCATGCGGGTCCTCTAGTCTACCAGTGGAGTAGTTCCCAGCTACATCTACTATTGACTCGGGTTAAGCTCTGGAACAGCTAGAACCCATGACAGCTTTACCTGTGGGCTCTTTTCACCCATCAGCATGGACTGGCAAAACTGATTTGGGGGAAAGCAAATGTGTTACTTTGCATTTATTGCCTTAGACTTCGGGTAGTAGGTCTGAGCCCTGAAACATGATAATTATCTTCCAGAGTTGATTGGAAGTGCGGTGCCTAGAGTCAACGCGTCAGAGCCTTGGCTCGGTTCCCCTGTTTGTTATACAAAAGTAATAATAGAACCTGCCTCACAGGGCTGCTGCTCGGATGACAACGCAATGGCCAGAAGGCTCTTAAACAGAGTGCCTGGAACAGGAGCACTCCCCGTGCCCAAGTGGTCACAATGCTGATGCTGATGCTGATGCCAATGATGTATTAATGCCCACCATGTTGGTGATGCTCCTTTTGTTACCAACAGGCAGAAAAGGCAGATGATGCTGATGTTTCAACAGATCTCGGAAATGATAGCTCAACAAGACATAAATCACCTCACAGAATTAATTTTCAGTGTCTGTTTGGCAGACTTCTTGGGCAGCTCTGCCAGACTATGGGCAGTGAATAGAAGAGAACGTGCTGATGAGCTTGTCCTCATTTATGGTATAAATGGCTTAATGGGCTCCTTAGTCCAAGAGTCATCTCTCTTTTAGCAATGCCTTACCTACAGAGCTAAAATTCTCTAGCGCTTTAAATGCCTGCCTGTCCTCACGTCGTGGTGTGTATGTGTCTGTGTGTGTGTATCTGTGTGTGTGTGTGTGTGTTTGTATCTCTGTGTGTGTATCTCTCTCTGTGTGTGTGTGTGTGTGTGTGTGTTAATGGGTAGGATAAGTGGGAAATATTGCTTTTTATCTCCAGTCAGGGGCATTCTGGCCATAACTGACTCAGGTATGATGCTGGAAGCTCTGGTCACAAGTGAAGATTCATTTGGAGTCATATGAATGCACATGTGGAGAAATTAGTCCTTAGGAATACTCTCTTTTCTTCTTTCCCATTCTGACTTCTGATGCTGCTAAATATATGTTTATAACCCCCAATAGTCTAAGAAGTACAGCTATGCCCATCACTTCTGTCCGGGGACCACCATTACCACCCACAGCGGGTGTGGGGCTCACCTATTTCCTCCTAACGGCATCTGCAGCGAACACCTTCTCTGAAAGCACGGAAGAGCAAGCAGTGTATACTTCCCAAACAAGTAACAACAACAACAAAAGCATCAATAAAGATACAGAGAAAATGAAATCTGTACTCCCTACAGGTTAAAGCTCTGCCCTATTTTGTTGAAACCCTCGTTGTTTTTCTCCTGGCCTGAGTCACCCTGTCTGACTCCCTGTGCTCACATCAACTCCACGTCATAGTCACACAGGCTGCCAGCCTTCTGTCAAGTAGTCATCTGCTTTCAGCTGTTGCTGAAGGTGTCTGTACAAAATCTAACTTCCACACAAGTTTTCTCCCCCAATACTGTTATGCCATACTGCATAGACATTTCCAGCCTGAGGACCCAGTTGTAGCTGGAATTTTAAATGGGTGCATTGTTGAGGACTCAATACGGCATGTCTACTGAAGACCCGGATGGTTGAACAATTGGTCCCCAGCTGGTGATGCTGGTTGGGGGGCTGTGGCATTGGGGGGCCCAGCTGAGGAGCTACGTCACTGAAGAATAGGTCTGAGGAGCTCCCTCTCAGCCCACTTCAGTCTCTTGTCTCTGATGGTTGGTCTGCCTACATGTACAGAGCCCACGCTGCCACAGTGGACTGCGGCCTCCAGAACTGAAGGCACAATAAAGCCTTCCTCCATCACGCTGCTGTTTATCAGGTGTCTACTGGACTATCTTATAGTCACAGTGGCAATAAATAAACAAACAAACAAAAACAAAAATACTATTCCATATTAAATATGAGCCATAATTTGTCTGCTAGTGGATACATGCTGTTTTCTAGATTTTCCTACTAACCAATAAGGGAATGTTCTTTCTTTCTTATTTATTTAGTTAGTTAGTTAGTTAGTTAGTTAGTTAGTTAGTTAATTAGTTATTTCATGTATGTGAGTACATTGTCACTACCTTTGGACAAACCAGAATTGGGCATCAGATCCCATTACAGATGGTTGTGAGCCACCATGTGGTTGCTGGGAATTGAGCTCAGGACCTCTGGAAGAGCAGTTGGTGCTCTTAACCGCTGAGCCCTCTCTCTTTCTGATGTCTATGTGTGCATCTCTCTCTCTCTCTCTCTCTCTCTCTCTCTCTCTCTCTCTCTCTCTCTCTCTTTCTGTGTGAGTGTGCATGCATGTGTGTATGTGTGTGTGCGTGTGTGTGTGTGTGTGTGTGTGTGTGTGTACAAATTCTTTTATTTTGGAGGATCAAATTCTGCAGACATTTGGATTCCAAAGTTTTGGATTGCAAAGCAGGTATATGGGGGGTTTCTGGGTTATATAATTGAACAATGTACCTAGCTTTTGTTGTATCTTCCCCTAAACATTGTCTCTCTGAATATTCATAGTTGCATACACAGCATCAGCTTTCCCATGCCACTTAGAACCCATTATGGGGGTGAGGGGGAAAGATGGCTGCTGTCACCCTTGTGGAGGAGCAGGAAATTAGTCCACAGTCAAGTGCTAAGAAGTGTTTAGCATTCTAGTGAAACTCATTGTGTTTTCCCACTGCAACAGCTTCAGTCAGGAGTTCAATGGAGCTGAAACAGTACCACAGAAACACTGGTACCCAGTGACAGGTACATCAGGGCTAAGAAGCTAAGGATTTGTGGACCAGAATAGAAATCTAACCAACGTTTATGGCATGGCTTTGGTGGGAATGTGCACTTCAAATGACAAACACTAAGCAATCTTTTTATGACCCTGCTGGCTTCTGAATTAGAACAGCACCTAACATAATGCTTTAAGCATAGTGTGAGAAACAGCAGACGTGGACCTTGAAGCACTGATGGGGGGATAATGTTGACCTTAGAATCTCCTCTAAAGACATTCTCAACAGGTGAGAGCTATTCCTCACCTCAGACATTCTGCTTCTATATTTTTGCACTGACACACTCCTACAGGACCAGAGGACAATAAATCAAAGGGGCCTTAGGGGGAGAGGCCTACTGAGAGATCCTAGAAGACCCACGCAACACCACAGACCCTGGATAAATCTCTCTAGCATCTAGTTCTATATGAATGTTAGAGCTCTCAGGAGAAGGTTGGAGAATCTCACATGACTATAGAGACCCAAGTGCCAAAGAATTCCCGTGGTTGTACAAGGCTCTGAATATTGGGATGGAAAATACAAAGCACTGAATAAGACATAGCAGAGTATGACTTTGGTCAAACCATTAAGCTCTCTCTGTTTAGCGTCCTTATTTCCTTATTCAGCAAGGTGGCTATCATCGGCAGCCTCCTTGTAGGTATAACCCAAGAATTAAGATGGAGAGTGGCTGTAAAATACCACCCTCTAAGCTACCAGGATCTGCTAGGTGTTCAGGGGTCACCAGTTATCAGGAAAAGACATGAATGGTAACAAGTGGCAGACAGGCTTGTCCCTTGTACTTAAGCCTGTGGAGAACTGTGACTCCAGAAAAGGATGGTGGAAATTAAAGACACAACAAAATAATAGCCATGGGGAGAGGACTAGAGCAACGGGAAGCAAGATTACAGGTGGCTAAAGATTACAGGTACTAAAGGGCAGAGTAGCATTGTTCATCCAAGACTGACTTTGCATCCTCCACACTAACTTGGAGTCCTTAGGCAAATCATTCCAGTTCCCAGACTTCCTTTTTGTAGTTCACTAAAAATAAATAAATAAATAAATAAATAAATAAATAAATAAATAAAAATAAAAATAAAAGAATTGAGCAAGATGTTAAAGTCTCTTCTTTCATGTCCTACTTCTTCAATCATGCTGCTCAGGGTATGACTTCACATAGCTTTCTGGCATCTTTGCTAAATCCTGGTGGAAATGAAGTCAACCATTGCCCTTGCTAGCAGGTGTTGCAAGTCAGCCAAGGAGAGGTCGGAGAGGTTTGTACCTCTCTCACAATCACAACACGCCAGGTTCAATCATTCCCTGAAAGAAAATGACTCCCATGATCACCATGTTACTGAACTCCTCCAATGGAAATAGGACATTTTCTCTTGTCTTCCTGCCAACTTTTCAGCTCCAGAGATGTGGCTTTTAGGATTTCCCATAAAAGCCCAAAGTGGCAACATAAATAAACTTCCCATAGCAATTATCCACCCCGTTCTCTGCCTCCCAATGGTAACTCTTATCTTTCTTCTCGGTCGTCATCCCCTACAAAGTTCTCAGATTTATTAACTGTGTGAGGCAATCCATCACATAGGATAAATACCAACTTCTTCCATTGGGCAGTCATGTGCTATGGTGATTTCCATAATGAAATTGGGGTTCATGGGACACAGAGCCTGCTATAACAATGACTCCCTTTCCTCTTAGTTATATATTTACAAAATGAGCAACTTTCAGTGAACTTTATTGCTTTTCTATATCTTATTCTCTTGGGTCCCTTGAAAAACGCAGTTTCAGAGCTTGAGTCAGGGTAGTATAGCAAAAAGAGCATCAACGTTAGAAGGACATGTGGCCCAACTACTTAGAAGGAGGGCTTAGGATATCGTTCTCTCGCTTTTTCAGAAGTGGTAATTACAAAGTACCTAATTTTGTGTTTGGCAAACAGTAAGTTTTTAATTAGTGTGCCTGTATTCAAATGGGTGAGGAGGTGGGATGGAGACAGAGCTCAGCAGGTAAAAAGCATTGGCTGCTCTTGCAGTGGACCTAAGTTCAGTTCCCAGCACACACGTGATGGCTTACAACTCTCTCTAACTCCAGTACTAGAAACCCAACACCCTTTACTGGCCTCTATAGGTACTGCATACATACGGTTCTCATACATGTTTTCAGGCAAAACACTCATACACATAATATATATATATATATATATATATATATATATATATATATATATATTTAAAATTAGTCCACAATACTCTAAAGACTGACATAATTTATAATATATTAACTTTGATTTTTAGCGTTACTTTGTTATAAACATTGCAAATATCACACCATTAAGATCTGAAGTAAAAGAATCATTTAAAGGATAGTATGAATGAAGACTTGCTGTCATCGCCCTCAGCAAATGTCTTTTAAAGAAAAGCTAATTTGGTGTGGGCCATCTTGGGCCAAAAACAAAAACAAAAAAAAACAAAAAACAAAAAACTTGTCCCCAGAATGGGAACCAAGATGGTTGTAATTTGGTAACATTTTGAGAACAAACATTTCGAGTATGACTAATTGTCTTTCTCCGTCGTTATGGTATAACCGATGCTTAATAAAGGTTCATTGAGCACTTACCCTGTACTGCTCTTTGTTTTAGGGCCCATAATAAAACAAGAAGTCCCTGACTTCCACTAAAATCTCATTAATGCAAATGATTTGGAATTTTCCTAGCCAATAGGGATTATGGCCACTGAGTACATATGTCTACTTGACACAAGCTAAAGTCATCTGAAAAAAAGGGAACCTCAATGGAGAAAATACCTCCTTGAAATCCAGCTGTAAGGCATTTTCTTAATTAGTGATTGATAGGGGAGGGCCTAGCCCATTATTCTGGTGCCATCCCTGGGCTGGTGGTCCTTGGTCCTATAAGCAGGCTGAGTAAGTCATGCAAGCAAGCCAGTAAGCAGCACCCTCCATGGACTCTGTCTCAACTCTTACCTCCATGTTCTAGCCCCACACGTGTCCCTGTCCTGACTTCCTTCAGTAACAGACTATGATGTGGAAATATAAGCCAAATAAACCCTTTCCTCCCCAACTCACTTTTGGTCATGGTTTTTCATCACAGCAATAGAAACCCTAACTAGGACAACTTCTCAATTTTTTAATTTCATTTTCCTTTGACTTTATTTGAAACTTGGTCTCTCTACATAGTTACTGGCTGTCCTGGAGCTCACTGTATAGATTAGGCTTGCCTCAAACTCACAGAGATCCACCTGCCTCTGCCTTCTGAGTGCTGGAATTAAAGGCATGTGGAACCATACCTTTAAGATTTACTCAATGTGTAAGTTTGTGTGTCTACATGTATGTTTATACTCTGTGTATTTGTGTCCCAGAAGAGGACCAGGAACTGGAGTTATGAGTGGTTGTGAGCTACCTAATACGGATGCTGGAAACACAATCCAGGTCTTCTTCAATCAGCAAGTTTTCGTTTCTCTAGCCTCTCAAATTAAATGTATTTTTTATTTTAGCAATGTAGCTCAGTGTTAGAACATTTAGTGAGCATGCATAAGACCCTGGGTTCAATCTCTACCATCCACCACAAGAAAAAAACAACACAAATTTAAATTAGTCACGTTTTAAGCATGGGTAAACATAAGATGGGCAGAAATAGATACAGTTATTTCAGTCATCACAGAACGTTCTGTGAACAGCATGGTCTCCACAGCCTTTCCAAATTGAAACCAGTATGGGCACAACTACCCCACCCCTCAGAAGCTTCCCCAAACCTCCTTTCCACTGAGGACTAAGGTTTACAATTCTTGCTCTCTCTATACTGGCTCTTTTCATTGAAAACTCCTCAACCACTCATTGATAAAGACCTAAGTTTGTTCCTGCTTTCTTTCCTGAGAAAGCACCTGGATTTCTCTCCAGTACCTTTGGTTCCTTATATGAATCTTGTATGTTGGGGACTAAAGGAAGAATATAAAAGGTTCTGTTTCCTGGTCCCCCCATTTCCCCACTCAAACTACCCTTCAACCTGCTGTTTACTGCATTGGTTTTTGCTATGACTCTTACATTTAATTTCTACTGGCCATTCTGGGTCTTTCCTGCCTTGCCCCTTTACTTGAAAATACATCGCCAAATCTAACCCTTGGCACATCCTCCCAGAATCTACTTAATGCCTAGTCTTGACATACGTCTACTGCTTGGAGCTGATAGACCCAATAGCACCAGAAAATGCCAAGATATTTCTAGAATAGTACCATCAGGATTTGGGTTAGTAAAATAGTCACAAAACTGTATTGTGTCTGGATTCATGCTCATAATATTCTTTGACAAATAAAGTTAGCCACGCAGAACTGATCTTCCATCACATACAAACTCCCTACTATGTATATTATGCTCATCGCTCCTGTTTATAATTTCCAGCCTGAAAACAACACAACAAAAACTTAGTGTAATCCCATACAGAATTTGATGACTTAGATTTTTTTTTTAAATTCAACTTGACTTTCAAATGAATAAAATGGTTACTTCTCTCTTATAACAGACTTACCTTCCTAATTACTTTATTCCTGGGCTAAGATAAGAAGCAATGGCCCTGGTTACATACCACTCCATGCAGAAGACATGAGGAGAAGAAAACAGAAGCATGTCGAAGAAGAACAACTGGGAAGGGATTTTAGTTTCCTGGGAGACTATCTACCCACTTGATGATTTGTGCGTGGGGAGCAAAAACTAATGGGAAAGAAAGAAACTCATTTTCCCATTATCTTTTGCATGTTTTTCCCTCAAAATTTTCACTCCCTTCACACACACACACACACACACACACACACACACACACACACACACACACATCACACCCTCACACGTGTCCAGATGGCTGGCCCCGATCCTCCCGCCTTCCTGGCTCATTTTCTCCTCTCAGTCTGAGCAGGCACAGGTGGTCCTCCGGCACCCGGAAGTGTCTCAACACATCCTTTCATTCTGGAATCATGGATCCATTGTTCCGTCTTTGCACTGAACACTGGCTCCCTGCTGGCTCTTTTGGCTTCATTTCTCACCCCTTTTCTTGCTCAGTTCACAACTGGCTTTCTCATCTCCTCACGAATATAGGAAGTATGCACCCCTCTCAGTGTATTTGCCCTTGCTGGCTCCTCTCTCTGAAATAGGGGCTTCCTAGGTTTACCCAAGCTTCCACCCCACACTTCATTCAAGCATTCATTCCCCTCAGAAAGTTCCCTTCTGTGCTAAGAATCAAACTCAAGGCCTATGCATACTTTAAAAAAAAATTAACAGCACTTTTCATGAAAGTTCATGTGTGTGTGTGTGTGTGTGTGTGTGTGTGTGTGTGTGCATACATACAAGAGAAATGTAAAACTACCCTACTCTGCTTCCCACCACTAGATAATTCCTGAACACTAAATCATTACTTGCTAGTTCCTAGTATCCTAGTTCGGTAATCTGGGCCAGGGGCAGCACAATAGTCCTTCTGGTCTGGAACACGCTTGGTTGGTCTTGACTGGCGCTCACTCATCTGCTTTTATCAAAGTAGCTCAGGAGAAGACACTGCTGCTGCTATCTCCTTTTCTGTGTGATATCTTATTCTCCAGGTGCTGACTTAGGCTTAACAATATGGTTCACAGAGTTTTAAGCACAATATGGGTACAGTGCATAAATACGATTCGTGTTTCTGATAGACAGTTCAATTAGCCAGCCCAGATTCGAAAGGTTCAAAAATTAGATCCTACCTCTTGCTTGTAGGACCTGTAGTATTTATTGCTTTACCAGATCCAAGAGGCAGGGAGAGGAACTTTGTCTATTTTTACATGAGACCTCAGAGACTGTCAGTATTGTCTACGTCCATATATCCAGCATCTATGACAGTTGATGAATTAAAACAGCCTTTCAGTAAGTGATTATTTAAGTGAGTTTATAGAAGTAATTCCAGAGGACTAAGGAAAATAAATTGTTCAGAATGTTAACACTGCCAGACCTTTGTAACTCTTGCCACAATATAGTCACCCCATAGTGCCAATCAAATGGTGGTTCTCAACCTTTGGATCTTAACCCCTTTGAAGGTCAAACAACCTTTATATACAAGTTGCCTAAGACTATTGGAAAACACAGATATTTACATTACAATTTGTAACAGTAGCAAAGTTACAGTTACTCAGTGGCAACAAAAATAATTTTATGAGAAACTATATTAGAGGGTGGAGGCATTAAGAAAGTTGAGAACTCCTGCTATAGAGTGTAAGTACTAAAATGTTCTCTGCATTTCTGGTTCAATGTGTGGAGCATCTGACTAGCCTAGCCTAGGTCACACATCTTTCCTGGGTCACAGGTAGTAAAGGAAAGGAAGGACAGATAGCCAAACACGGCTCACAAAATCAGCAGATGGACCCCAGAGAGACCAGTCTCTCCCAAATCTACATAGATGTCTAGGACAACTCTGCTACTTAGAAATCACCTGAGTATCCTGTGCTTGTCAACTGATAGCAACTAGGGCAATCTTTCTGGTCCATACACCCACACATACATAAAATTTGCAGAAAGGAGTAATATGCAAATTCAGCCCCATAGCTATTCTTTCTTAAAACAAGAGTTTAAAGAATGGATTAGTTATTTTACCTCTCTTAAAAAAAAATCATTCCAATTGTCTATAGAGGCTACAAAGTCCTTTGTGTAGAGTGTGTACTACCCATTTATCTCACAAAGGGCTCATTGAAACGAGCAGATAAAAACCAATGCTGTAACTATCATTTAGAGTAGCCATATAGAATAACACAAGGAGCCTGTAGTCCTGTCACTTGAATAAGCACAGCCTTTCAAAGTTGAGTACCTAGGATTGGTAACAGTAATGCACAGCAAGAAACTGTTTCAAGTCTATTAAACAAAGACTTAGAGGCAATAATGGGAGCTTGTGGCCTTTAAATGAAACTTTTTAAGAAGAAAAGAGAAGCTGTAGAATAATACTTAAGCAGCACAAAACTGATGTCATTTTTTTTTTAATTATTTCCACCAACACCATCACCAGTATTCACATGCATGTATGTGCTTGGATTAGTAAGTAACATAACAAGCAGATTTCCGGGAGAATCGAGTAACTCAGCGCTGCCTTTCGTTATTCTATCTGGACCTCAAAAGAGAACACAATAATGTCTTTGGAAGTCAAGGTAGATGCCCATTCACAATGGAACCATAGCTTCAGGGCCTATGGTTTCCAGGGCTCCAAGAATGCTTGTGACAGCTCAGACAGAGCCTGCAGCCATATTCCTTGACTGGTCCCTCGACTTGAGTTCCAGCGACTTCCAGGTATATCTCTGCCATAGGTCTTTAACCGTGGAAGCCTCCCTCACTGTCCGACGACTGGTGGACCACAAGAGGAAAGGATGCAACACCCTACACTCAGCACCTTTTCAACTGTGACCAAGGGATCAGTGCACATCTGCCGACTTTCCTTGCCCCTTCAACAGAGTCATTGTGAGACATGCATTCTCTCATTAGAACAAATCTCTACCAGATCTTCTCCAAACTGATTTACCTGGGGCTGCCCACAGAGGTAATGGTTGAGAAAAGCAAGTTTCAGCGTCACTCTTCCTTTCCCAAGTTTAGTCCCTCAGTGTCTTGCCAGTGTTCCCGTCACCCCTCCTTCTTCTCCTTCTCTGCCTTTTCTAATGTAGGGTCTCATTGTATCCCTGGCTAGCCTGGCACTTGCTATGTAGACCAGGCTGGGCTCAAACTCACAGAGGCCTGCCTCTGACTCCCAAGTACTGGGATTAAAGGCATGCACCATCACACCTGGTCCCTAATATATTCCAGATTTGGCACATGGAGAAACTCAAACTAGCACAAGGCTTCAGTTTTCCAACCCTCCTAAGTGGTCCTTGGAGCTTATTGGCTATAGAATGTGGTCCCAGTTAAAATGTAATGTTCCAGAAAGAAGGTTTCTGCCAAGTATTGTAGGTATTTAAAACTTAATGAAGCCTTCGCAGCAATCAAAGAGGACTGGGACAAACTTTCCAGGGTCTGAAAGGTAAGAGGACCCTGCCCTCCATTCTCTACCTTGTTTGGGGATGTGTTTGGAAAGCATGGGCACGGTTCTAACTCAAATCAAAACGATGCAGATAAATCCAACCACCTCGGCTTCATGGGGGGTATAAGTCCTACACTTTCCGAACCCTTATTTCCTCATCTTTACAATGGAAGGCTGGGACAGAGAAACTGCTCTGTGAAGACAGCTGCTGCCAACCCGAGTTCTATCTCCAGACACATGTAGTGGAAAGACAGAATGCCACAGACTGCCCTTCGGCCTCCACATATACTCTGAGGTATGAGCCTATACACACACATATCCTTTACACATACACGCTGAGCACACACACACACACACTGAACACATACATACACACAATGTTTAAAGGGGGGGGGATAGTAAGAAAGAAGAGTATCAACTCACAATGTTAGAACACGAGCAAGACATGAAGCATGGACTCCATGCCTGCCATGTAATTGACCTAATAGTATCTTAAAACGATTACTGCCTCTCTGCCTTCTTCTATAAGTCTAAATAATTCCATGAAACCTTGAAACTTTGACATGCCAAGAATTCAGGATCACCCCAAAGATCAAACATCAAAATCTAAAACCCAGAGACATGCCCACGCCCAGACCCCAGCCTCCCCTGCTATCTCTCTGTGTCCATTTCCTCCTTCATCTATGACGGAGCAACCTCAAGGGATGGCTATGGACTCACAAGTCTTAGAAGATGTAGAACTACTACAGCAGAAACACTGGGAGAGAGGACCTGCGACCCTCACATTTGTGATGGTAAATTTTTATATAAAATCCTATCGCCTTCATCCTACCTTGTCTAGTTCCCCTGCACGGTAAACAGTCCCGTGGGGCTAGCACCCTTCCGGTGCTGATTTTCAGGCCCTTCACAGAAGATGTGATCATTATATAGTGCACCATCTCAAGACCCAGGACTCTGACATTTATCCGGTTCCCTTAATTTTAATTTTTACTACTTTTCCTTTAAAGTCAACAAGTCACAGATTGAGCTATAAACTGTCAGATTCTGTGTCCTAGGAGGCTACCAACTGCCTGCAACATGAGATGATTTAAATTTCCAATCAAAGCGACAGATAGAAAGCCACATCCCAACTCCTGCAGGAGTTGTAAAACTCTCAAACTCTGTTTTTCCCCTTTAATCTGTATCTCATCTCGGAGTATTGGTACAGGCATGGAGAAAATAATTGCACAATCAAACTTAGATGTGGTTCATCTGAACTAGTCTCTGGGTAGCTGGAAGTCAAAGATCTTCCCACAATTCCCAGGCAATATGTTGGGTAGGATGTCAAGAATCAGAAAGCTTATACGAACTTCAAGTTAAGAATCAGTAGGAAGGATGGCTGGAATCTTTCCCTGGAAGCACTTCTAAAGCCAGCCATGTAAAAACGAATCCATTTGCACAGACCAGTTCAGACAATTAGGACCCGTCCTCTGCAGACAACATAACAGATGTTGCTAGATTTTATTGTTGTTGCTATTTGCTTCTTTTGCTTCTGTTGTTTGTTTTTACTTTGCATAGCGGGAGAAGGCAGGACATAAACTTTTGGTCCTGATTTCCCAGGTGGTTTACTCTGCCTGGCAGTTTCACCATCTCTGTGCTTGTCTGATTCTGGCAAATAAGGCTTTTGAGCTGCAGTGTTGAGTTGGAAAACGATCCCAGGAAACAGCAGTAGGAGAGTCGGAGAATGAGAAGAGAAAAGGCAGCCAGAACGTGGTGTGTTAATAGGCAGGTTTTCACTGTGAGCTACTGGGACCCAGTCCTATCAGGGCGTCAGGGCGACTGCGCACAGCAAGCCTCCCGCTTTGCTCCAGGTAAAGGAAACCAGGAGAAGGTTGCCTCCTGGGCCATTAGTTCTGAGTACAGATCAAAGCCACGGGAGAGTCTACAGAACCAGGCCTGCTGAGGGGATGTGGGCAGGGTACCAGCAGCATCTGCTGCAACCATCCACTCTCATCATTTGCCCTGTTTCCAGGCACAGGAGCAGCTGGTGGCTGGGAGCCAAAGCAAGCACCGGGGAAAACCTGATTCCAGTAAAGACAGCGGCCTTGAAAGGGAAAGCGGTGCTGTGAACATGTGGTGATGTTTTGCTAGGCGGACTATTGTGGGTTGTGAAAGGGGTCCTCTGAGAGGACTCCGCAATGCTTATCAAACCGTCCAGAAAGGCCCTTGCAACTCGGCAGCGTGCTGGTGGGTAATGGCTAACAGGCATGGGAACTCGCGAGTCGCCTGGGTCGGGGTGGCTAATTAAATGCGATCCCGTCTCCTTCCTTCTCTGCTGCGACACAGAAGCAGAAATCTTCCAAAAACACCTAAATGTGCAGTCATATTCATCTCTTTAATTACTGTGCCTGCTTCACTTTATTTGCAAGCACGGGGGCTTTTTACAGCATCTTTGCGTCTCTGTGAAAGGTGTCAAGGATCTGAAAGAGCCAGTGGGGAGAAGGGAGGATAAAAAGCTCACTTGAGCCAATGGCTGGCTACTGGCCCTTATTCAACGCCACTGAAAGGTGCTTAAAGAGCTTAAACTAGAGGGAGTATAAGCTGGCCGGGCCTTGAGGCCTAAGGGATCAAGGCTAGATTTTAAGTTGAGCGGGGTAAAGCCAAATAGCTGGCGAAGCAGGAACTGAATGAGGCTCAGAGTTCCCTCTGAGGAACTAGCTTTGTCGTCGGCTGTTGTGAATGGTGGCCACTGACAACTCCTAGTTTTGTCCTTCCTAAAGCATTGTCCCCAGCTGGAGGGAACTGCAATGCCCAAAGCCACCCCACCTAGAGCTTCCTATGGTATCTGCTGTGGCCATCTCTCTTCTTCTCCCTTGCTCCAGTCCTGTCCCAGAAGCTTTTCTCAAGGATCTCCTTTTTGCAGGAGGCGGGATCCTGCTTCAGGGTCTGTTTCTTAAGGAACGCTGCTATAGTGGCATATGAAATCTCTGGTGAGGCAAGGTCCTAGCAAGCTGCTTCTAGAAATCTCAGAGTTGAGAAAACATGCTAAGGGCAAAAGAAACACACCAGGAGTCAGTGGGAGGGCACAGGAGGCCTGACTGCCAGTAGCCCATCATTACACCATAGTGTCCTCAGAGCAGTGTGGAAAAACTACCACCACCCATTTGATTCAAAACGCTAGTGCCTGGAAGTTTACAGCATCTGATTACAGAGCAAGAAGCTGCACCATAGAATAAGGGGGAAGTGAGGAAAGTATTTGTAACCTACATGACGAACAAATGGATATGCTGATTAATAATAAAGATCAATCAAAAATCAATAAGAGGGGCTGGAGAGATGGCTTACCCTGCTCTTCCAGGGGACCCAGGTTCAATTCCCAGCACCCACATGGCAGCTCACAACTGTCTATGACTCCTGTCCCAGGGGATTCAACACCACAAGACAAACATACAGTCAAAACACCGATGTACATAAGATAAAAAAATATATATAAAAAATTTAAAATTAATAAGAAAAATATATGAAGCCAAGAAATAAATAAAAAACAAGGGATGTAAATATCTGAGCTAAACGAAGTTGGAAGCAGCCTTTTCACCATAAAACAAAGGCAGACAGGTACTAGCTTGAAATGTCATTTTCATTTAACAGAGAACTAAAAACCAAAGTGCTGAACATGCCTACGTTGGCGTATGTGAAGGAAGAGATCATCTCATAAATTTCTGGCCAGTGTAAACATTGGCACAACCCCTTTGAAAGGCAAAATTGGCAGTTTTGAACAAACACACATACACATTTTACACATCGACTCAACAAGAAGTGGGCTCTATCAACGGTTTATAACCCAAAATTTCTTTTCAAAGGCATATACATGGGGTCATCCATTTGCACATTGCACAAAAGGCTGGAAATCATCAAAATAACGTTTACTGTATGAGCAGGTAAAATTATCATAAAATTCATCATCCTATGAAGAAGCGGCTCTCGGGTTTAAAATGTCCCTGAGGTCAGAAGAGCTGGCCATGAAGGCTGGGAAGTAGCTGAAGTGTGGCCTGGCATCCCCTCTTCCCCTGACCCCATTCATAGTTTCCGATTTACCAACACTCTGAAGAGTACCATTGGATGAAATCAGCTTTGACTTCCTGTGCTCTTGTAATAAATGCTTGCTTTAAAAATATTCTCTGGGACTGGAGGGATGGCTCAGCAGTTAAGAGTACTGACTGCTCTTCCAGAAGACCTGGATTCTTTTCCTAGGACCACCATGGCACTTCATACCCATCTGTACCTTGAGTTCCAGGAGGTTGGATACTCTCTTATGGTTTCCAAGGGCACCAAGTATGTACACGGTGCACAGCCATACACGTGCACAAAGCACCCATACTCTCTCTCTCTCTCTCTCTCTCTCTCTCTCTCTCTCTCTCTCTCTCTCTCACACACACACACACACACACACACAAACACTCATGTTTTTCCAAATCTGCATTACATAGATATCACGTAAGTCTGTGCAAAAGAATTTTACTCTTTTAAAAAATATATATTCTATTACCACTTAGGTTTAACAGATTGCAAAGTTTAAGAAAAATGTTTATAATAATGTTTTATAATTACTATTATTATATTATTATGGTTATATAAGCTTAGATGATAACATTTAATTTTCACATGTTCGAACCAACACAAAGAATTTTTTTCCAGTAATCATTCAGCAGCTTATCAAATAACACTGAATCACAGAATAATTTTAAAAGCTAATCTCTCATAAAGCTCGCTTATTCTCGAGTGTCTGCATTTGGAAGCATTCTGAGTCTTCTAAGATCTACGTGCACCATAAACATCTGTGTTCAGAAAGCAAGAACCTTTGGGGCAAACTCGCTTAAGCTGTTGTCAAGATATTAATTCCTAAAAAAAAAAAAAATTAACAGACCTGAAAATTTTAACCAACCATAGCTTACAAAAGCAAGCCTCAAAAACATTCATCTGCTTTTTCTCACCAGGGGTAAAAATTCTTTAAAGCTCTTGAACATTCCTCAGAGACAAAATTATAGCAGGGAAAAATGAAGAAGTAAGCATAGCAACAGTGCTATCTATGTTCAGTGCCCAACCGCTGATCTCCTCCGCCCTTTTTACAGAAAGGCCTAATCGTCCATCAAAACAGGTGTCATTTACAGTCAAGTTTTTTCAAATCTGCGTTATGCAGATGTCACATAAGCCTGTAAAAAGGAAAAAAATAATAATAAAATAAAATCCAAGACATGTAAAACCAGAACCACACACCTGGATTTCATATCGCGGTAAACCTAGATCACCACACACCATTCGCAGACACAGCTGCACAGTGAAATTCCCTGGATGTTGCAACCAAGGATTAGGGAAGAGATGGATTGTGTACAGCCTTGTCAATTCATTTCAGGTGTCAAGATGACATAAGGAGGCACAGGGATATTTCTTTATTGGGATAACTCTGGGGATAAGATGGAGGAGGGGGCCCTGCGTGTTGGAAAACTGGAAAACCATCCCTCATATTGCACAAATGAACTAATACCTCATCAATCATTGGTATTTGAAAGGCTTTTGGACCGTGTGATACATTATTCTCTACTATAACCTGCACATTGTTTTTAATTGCTCTAACTAGCTGCCTGAGCCAGTATTGCTTGGAGTTCTGATAGCAACTCCTCCGTCGGGTCTTTTGGCCACGTAAGAGCGAGTGTGTGTTCTTGGCAAGGAGACTTGGCTGTGTGTTGATTAATAACTTGCGCTGCCCAATCTCACTCTATCCTCATCTCTGGCCTCCAGCCCCTCCTTGTGCAGCTCCTCGACCCCAGAAACCTGCCCCATCCCCCTTCTCCCACCACATTTTCCCATAAGGTCCTTCGCTCCATTCAGTCTCATGCCTGGAATTTGCTACAAGGTCTGGTGGCCCAAGGGGGAAACCAGTGTTGGTGCTTAAAAGCCACAGCAGATGAAGTGAGTGCGGAGGTGCTGGTGGGCAGCCTGCCACTGCCTCCTTGGACTGATGGACTGTGGGAAGTTATGCCAGGGACTTGTGGGAACAGCCCGTTTTATTAGGAGTCAAGGCTTCAAGGGGAAACCCTTCCAAGGTGTCTTTCACATGTCCTTGCTATTCCTCTATGACACCAGTATTATAATAAAGCAATAAAGCACGTCACTGAACACAGCCTGTAACTTTTACCATGTACCATGGCCCTTAGACGATGATCTTATTTCTAGCTACCACAGAGCCAAACAAATGAACAGTCATTTGCTTGCCTGCCCTCCACATAGTGAGGGACACACCTCTCAAAGACAGGTCTGTAAAATGGGTGTCATGCTCAGGATACCACTCGGGGTGTACTTGGACCACTGTAACTTCTATTTTGAAGTAGGACTAATGTTCTCTCATTTCCTCCCTCACGTTCTTCCTCAGTCCTTGTAGGTCCTTACGGGGGCCCTGTAGGGCTGGCTTCAGCAGCAGCAGGGTGCAAACAAATATGGGGAGGGCAATAGGGCTTCATCCTCCCTCGCAGGCCCTGGCCCAGGGGAAGATAAACTGAGAAGGGTAATTTCTACAGAAACATAGAGTGGGGCTTGTTTCCTGATGTTGGTGGGGATAGTAGACTTCCCAGACAGGCACCTTTTATTTCACTGTGGGCTTCTAGTTCCCAAGCTCCCTGGCAAGAGCTCTGGATCACTTTTTTTTGTGAAAGCTATCTGACCATCTTATCACAGTCACAACAGAATTCGAGGCAGTCACCTCCCTCACACCATTTGACAGATGAGCAAATGAACTCTCAGGAGTTCAACTCACTGGCCTCAAATCAGGCTCAGCCACAGTCAATGCCAAACTGTGAACGAACGATGCAGCTCGATTATAAAAGGAACACATGTTCTCTGTGGCATTGGCAGTACGCTTCTTCACTGATGTGTTGACTGAGTTTGAGTGTGGAGACGAGAAGTGTTCGGAAGTAAGAGAGTAAGGCCACAGTACCCTCTTTCTCCCTACTACATACGTAGGAAGATAACATTTGAAACTGCAAAAGTGTCCTAAAGAAACAGGAATCGCCTGTCTTTTTGTTATGTCTTTTCTTTCAGTTTGTCTAGGCATTGCTTGTTAAGCTCTTAGCCTGAAGAGCTGTCAGCAATTTTGGCTGGAGGACTATGGGATTCATTACCCAAAATGTTTCAGGCCTCATACTTCCAGGGCTTCATAAATGACTTCAGCAGACCAAGAACATGCTCTAAATCCAGCCAGGGGATTGATTTACTTACAGTCACCATTGTCATCTAACAATCAACGCCAATGTTTATTAATTGCTGTGAGCCAGCTGGTTTCCATGTCTAAACTTATTTAATCCTCCCAACAACTTCAGACCACGAGTGTTGTCATTGCAACTTTACAGATAAGGAAACCCAAGGGCAGAGAGACTAAACGGTTTCCTAAATTCACTTACCTGGTATTTCGGAATCAGACTAACGGGATGATCTATACTCCAAATCCTCACGCAACTCCTGATAGCCTTGTCTCTTCTTAATGAGGAAGTTCTGTATACAGGAGACTGGAAAATTAACAATCAACAGTAGATGGGCTACTGGGACCTCTTGACCCTAAAGCTCCAACATGCTATCTGTCTTGGCATCACTCATGTATGTCTCAGGGACCAAACGTGAGTTCCTGGGAACAAGCATGGCCAGTACCTGGAGTCAGATGGGTCTTTACTGGTTGCCATTAGCTGGTGATGTCCATACATCAAGGATCTAATCCTTTAGGCTATCTAAGGAAAACACTACTGCTCACCAAAGACAGACCTACAAGCAAATGGAGAAGACATTTTGTTTTTGAGCCCTTTTCATTTCTCACTCTGAGAAGGAGATATTATCTTCATCCCAAAGACAGAAGGGTCAGTTCCATTGAAGCTGAGGAACATATCCCACAAGTGAGTGATGGAGCTATGGAGTTCATCCCAGATTGCAGAAAAACAGCTGATTTGCGTATAACATAAGGGGCAGTCTCATTGTACAACTCAGTTGGGACATTCAGCACTGCCCTGAAGTCTTCCTGGGAAGTGTTTACCGTCTTACCTCAGCAAGAACTTGTGTTTCTAGGGCTGAGCATAGCGCTAACCCTCCAGGCCATGGCTTTGTAATCAACACTAGCTACTCATGTTTTCACCCCCCTAGATAGGCTCTTCATAAAACTTTTGCCAGAAGACTGTCACCATGGTGGTTCAGAATCAGATTAACAGCTTGTTTATGAGATGGAGCAATAGCAACCTACCTTCTACCAAACCTACTAATCTCTTCTTTTTCACCCTTTGCCTGGCCTCTAATTCTGCAAGTGTGGCGACTGTTGTTGCTTTTCAAAGCACCATTCCAGAGATCGCTATCTGTGCAGCTACAGAGGCTTCTCTGAACTGAGAAAAGCACACAAGAGCTGTCTTCTTTCCTCTATCCCACTCTTCACCATCAGGAAAAAGGTGCCTAAGTGCACCTGTACACACATGTGCTTGCATACACAATCACAGGCAAATCCCCAGGCTACCCATGCATGCAAATGCATGCATGCGTGTGTGTGTGCATGCACACAAATGTGCATACTAATACACATATGCATGATCTGTGTATACTTAGTTCCATATATGCAAACTCACTCTCTCTCTCTCTCTCTCTCTCTCTCTCTCTCTCTCTCTCCCCCCTTGGGGCCAGAGACTGGGTGGAGAGGTTCTTAGAAAGCAAATGGTTGCTGGGCGGTGGTGGCGCACACCTTTAATCCCAGCACTTGGGAGGCGGAGGCAGGAGGATTTCTGAGTTCAAGGCCAGCCTGGTCTACAAAGTGAGTTCCAGGACAGCCAGGGCTATACAGAGAAACCCTGTCTCGAAAAAAAAACCAAAAAAAAAAGAAAGCAAATGGTTGAGCTAAATAGTGTTTTGTCTTGGAAGTCAGCCTCTGTCCGCTCTTTTCAGACACGCCCTAGGGACTTACCCATCTTATTTCATTAAAGCGAAGGCTATAGTCACTTCCCAGTGACGACAGTGATATGACTCCACACTGTAAACAGAATTTTTATTTGTTGAGCAACACTTTTGTATCCATTGACAACTTTTTTCTGGTGTGTTTCTAGCTTTGCTCTAGATATGTAATTATGAAAGTCAAGAATAATTACTACTTAGAAGTGACAAATTCTAAAGGATTCATCATGCCTTGAGGGAAGTCTCTTTGCATTTTCAAAACATCACTGCATTGATAAGATTTAACCATAGGCTTAAAACTCAGAAGCACCCATATTATGTTGGATAATCAGTACTGAACCCATAGATAACTGAAAAAAAAGATTCTTTGAATAAACAAAAATTATGATGAAAGCTAATCTTGAGTTGAAACCCAAAAGTTAAAATATAATTTAATGGAATTATTTGCTTTTTTTTAACAAAGGGAATTTACATTAAAAGATCTCCAAAAATTATTAAGACAAGAATGAAAACTGGACCAGAGAGGTGGCTTCAGTGGGCAAGGATGCTTGCCAGTAAGTCTGATACCCTGAGTTCATTTCCTGGGGCTCACATGAGAGAAGGAAAGAACTGACTCCCCAAAGTTGTTCTCTGACTTCCACACCAATGCAGTGGCATGGGCAGCCATACACACACAAATAAATAAATATAATAGAAATTTTTGGCTTTTTTTTTTTAAGTAACTATACTGGGCATAGTGGCACATGCCTTGGATCTCAGCACTCAGGAGGCAGAGGCAGGTGAATCCCTGCATTCAAGACATCCAGGACTATACAGGAAAACACTGGCTCGAAAAACAATAAATAAATATATTAATTAATTAATTAATACTGTGCTTGTGCTCCTACAGGTATGAAAGCTGCAGAGTGCTTTCCTCAATGAGTCTTGAGTCTACCCTACACTGAGTGTCTTAGTTAAGGTTTTGCTTCTGTGAACAGATACCATGACCAAGGCAACTCTTATAAGGACAACATTTAATTGGGGCTGACTTACAGGTTCAAAGGTTCCTTCTAGTATCATCAAGGTGGGAACATGGCAGCATCCAGGCTGGCACGGTGCAGAAGGAGCTGAGAGTTCTACATCTTCACCTGAAGGCTGCTAGCAGAATACTGATTTCCAGGCAGCTAGGATGAGTGTATTAAAGCCCACACCCACAGTGACACCTACTCCAACAAGGCCACACCTTTTAATAGTGCCACTCCCTGGGCAGAGCATAAACAAACCATCACACTGAGCAGTCCAGCCCCTTTTGTCCTTCACTGCTAAGCACAGAGCAGCCTTTCTGTGTCCATCTTTGCTAGGGAAATGATCGTGTTTTAGCCACGAGGAGAGTGAGGCGAACGAGTGCTTCTCTTGAGAAGCACTGTGTTTATCATGCTTGAATTTGCAAGAACCCAGCAGTGTAAACTCTGCTTATTAAAACATGAACTTCACAGAATGGTGATATTTACCCTGCTGAACTTGAAATTATCTTGGATGATGAAAGGAGATCTTTAATTATGCATAGGCATAGGACAGTGGAACGAGATGCACCGTCTTTTGAAATCTTTCCAGAGAATCAGAAACAAAACAGCAACAACAAAAACCTGTTGCACATTTCATGTTCTTGAAGCCTTCCTTTCATTTTCTTCAGGTTCTGTAGCGAGTACAGTGGCCGGTTAGGCTTTCTAAATGCTACTTAAGTTAAATGGTTTTACAACTGATTTTCCTCACATGAGATCGAGGAGTAGTCGAGGATTAAACTTCCCCATTTTTTCTACGGTGTGGACTCGAGCGGAGTCAAACGATATATGTGTGAAGCTGCGTCTGCATGGAGCAGGCACAGCCTCTCCTCGGGTGAGCTACACACTTCCCTGTGATCCGCCGATGTTTGTTCGGTAGGGATTTTTAGTTTGTTTTTGTTTTTGTTTTGTTTTTAAAGATTTATTTATTTATTTATTTATATGTAAGTACTCTATAGCTGTCTTCAGACACACCAGAAGAGGACATCCAATCTCATTACAGATGGTTGTGAGCCACCATGTGGTTGCTGGGATTTGAACTCAGGACCTCTGGTGCTCCTAACCACTGAGTCATCGCTCCAGCCCTGGTTTTAGTACACTTTCGGATCTGTAGCCCTGGCTATCCTAGAACTCACTCTGTAAAGCAGGCTGACCTTGAATTCAAAGATCCACTTGCCTCTGCCTCCTGAGTGCTGGGATCAAAGGTGTGAGACACCGCCACCTGACCTAATTATTCTCTTTCTAACTTGCCACAACTGTGGGTTTAGATCATACAGCAATAATAGTATCGAGATCTGGAAAACTTAAATAATTTTAAACTCTTCTCCAGCACATGGAGGAAATACAGCTAGAACCAGGCTTTCAGAGTCACAGAGCAGTCCCCTTTGAACACACCCGTATCTAGATCTGCTTTTCTTTCCTCCGGGGATCTGGTGACCAGTGGCAACATGATATTCTTTGTAATAAACAGATTTAAATGTTGGATATTTGTGGTAGTGTTGCCAAGTCAAGAGACCTTCTGAAAACTTCAAGAGTGCCCAATCTTCTTCCTCTATGGCTCCGAAAAACATCTGCTCTAAATATAAAGGAGATGCCAGGGCTGGAGGGATAGCTCAAGAAACCAGAAATCACACATTGAGTGACTCACAACCGCTCATAACTCCAGGGGATCCTACACCCTCTTGGGGGCCTCTGTAGGCAGCCACATTCACCAGTGTCCCTAGGCGTGTGCACGTGTGTGTGTGTGTGCGCACACACAAACTCACATGTTTGTTTTTTTGTTTTTGTATTTGTTTTATGTGTCTCTCACTTCAACTCCAGATGATGGGAAGAGACTGCCAGGAAGAATCCTTGTCTGATGGTTCTCTGGTCAGTGGGCAAAGGCTCCGTGAGCACTAACCAGGTACACCACAGGAAATGAGCGCACAAGCTGAGGCATTGCTTGACGTGGCTTGTGTCTGACCTGGCACTACTCACTTCCTCACCTGTCTGTGTCCAGTTCTAGACACTTGTGCTGCACATTGCTCTGTCCTCAGTAATTAAGACTGCCACCAGAGTGAAGATCCTTGCGGGGTTGGAGGGTGAAGTAAGCCAAAAGAGGGGGTGACAAATACTATAAATTGTACTTTTAAAACCTTGATACCAAATGGCATGGTGGAGCACTCAGGAAGCAGAGGCACTTGAATCTTTGTGAACTGAAGGCCAGCCTGGGCTACAAAGTGAGTACAGGAGAGCCAGAGCTACACTATGAAATACGATCTCAAAAGAGCAGCAAACATGAAAAAACAAACAAACAAAAAAACCCCAAAACAAAAAGCCTCCTTCATGCCGGGGTGGGGGTGTGGTGGGGGAGAGGATGGGGATGGGGGGGTGGGGGGGAAGGGGCCTCCATTAGCTTCTTTATCAGACCTGGCTAGAGTTCAAGCCAGGAGCTCCTCCAGCTGATGGAATTCTTCCCAAAGAAGTGTTTCATCGGACAAACTCTGTGGTTAACATCTCCTTCAACTGAACCTCTTTAGACACAGCATCATGCCCTGTACAGTAGAGGCCCACTCACTGCTCACCTGCTTATCTACAGTGTGCCTGTGTGTCTCCAACCCAGGCCTCCCAGCCCTGGGACACGGTAAGGGTACTTTCTGTTAAGAGTTTTGATGGAGGGTGTTAAGGGGCTGAGGTCCAGGAAGAATGGACCATCTTCTTAGCATAACCAAGTAACTGAGTGAGATTTAAGGAGGGTGATGGAAGGCTACCAAGAAAGGCTAAGGGAGTAAGTGGCTTGGTGGTATATAGAGTGTATGCTTAGCATGCATAAGGTACTAGGCTCAATCCACCGCCCCACAAATAAGTCAACTGAACCGGGAAGTTTTGCCCCACAAACCTGTGCAATGATCTGAGTTTTCACCATTGCTACTTCACTGAGCGTCTGAGCCTTCTCCATCACCAGAAAGAGGATGTGCCCAGCCCCAAGCCCTGCACAAAAGGAGCTGCCTGACAGCAGCCATTCCCCACCCCACTTCCTGGTGCAGGGCATGATGGTAAATTTCTTTCCTAATCCCAGATGCAGCGAGGTATGTGACCTGCCACATAGCTTCCTACTGTGGTAACGTTCTCTCCGATACTTGTGGTCTCCATCCTTGCTGCCTCATGACAGAGCGTCCCTTTGCAGAGGCCCTGTCCCCTAACTACAGTGTTTCTTCTGTGTGAACAGTCACTTACTCTTTTGATCTCTTTTTTATTAGCTCAGCCCTTCCATGTTCAGATTTGCCGTTTGTGTACAGTCTTTATAAACTGACAGGGAGGCAAAGGTAAAACGACGATTCTTTGATTCTTATCTGCTGCAGACTGAAATGAATCCTAACTGCGGTTTTAGAAGTGGCTGGCGTCCTCCTAGATTTCATTTTCTTAAGGCTGAGAAACCAATTGAACAAGGTGTAAAGGCCCCAGGGACTGCAATTGTCATCGTGTGTTAGATATGTAGAACTCTAGGGTTGTGTTCAGACTGAATACATGAACAGAAGTTATCTTTTCCTGTGTATATCTCTCCTCTATTTCAAAATAGAAAATGACAAGGACAGACAGGATTGTTGTTGCAGTTGTATTATGTTTATGTTTATTTATATCTTGTTTTGTTCCAGGAAAAGAAAGGGTTTAAGATAGGGTAATGTATGAGTTTATCATCAACCTGCAAAAGCAATTTCATTAGATATTTTTTGTATCATATCCACTTGTTAATGATTGATATGTTCATGATTTGATTAATCATTGGGTTGGCTTCATTTACATCATCATTTACACTTCATCAAGATGTGTTTTCAAGGAGACATTTGATGTTTCTCTTGAAATGCCCCATCTCTAAGCATAGGGAACTTGATTTTTCATACGCAAACAGAATCAGATCCTTGGGAAACAGAATCAGTCTAGAGGGAAGCAGAAATTTGTGTCTAGAGGTTGAGCTGTCTCACTTAAGTTCTTAAATGTAGGAGGGCTGTCTTTGAGCTTGTGTTTGCTTTTGTATGGACCTTATTGTTCTGTAGATACACAACTCCATAAAGTTTCCAGAGTGGATGTAGGAATGAATTGGCCATCTGCCTGCCATTGGCTGAGAAAAGGCCCAGAAAGACTAGGACCCCAACTCTGGCCTGTGGCCCTTGTGTTGAATGTCAAGGTCATGGAGCCTCACAGTCCTAGTGTGATCTATGTATATCCTTTGTAGGTACAGAGAAAGTCAAGTGAAATGCAGTGAGCGGGCGCGTGCACTGTTTCCCAAAGGGCAATTTCAGATAGTTTGAGTAGGGTACAGACAGCATCAAAACTCCGCTGAATGCAGAGAAAATTGCGATCTGCTTTCAATTCCCTCTCAACGCTGCCAATCACAATAAGGAGCAGGTTGACTCAGTGTTGACAGACATTTAGCAGCCCACTTGCTCTCTTTACAAAGAGCTGCCATCAGGACAGGAACCTTCTGCAAGCTGTAGTAGCCAGCTCTGATCTCATGAGGATGTCCTAGTCTGTGGTATTACATTTACCATGTCTTCCTACAAAGTCATGCAGGGTGTGGAGCTGAGGTGGTGTTGTAAAGTTCCTTTTAAAAATAAATAGATTGGGCCACAAGATGGCTCAGTAGGTAAAAGTCATGCTGTGCAAAGCTCATGACCAGGAATCCATGCTAGAAGCAAAGAATTGACTCCAGAAAGTTGCCCTCTACCCTTCACAGGCACACTCTGGCACATACATGCTTTCTGTGTGTACATTCATGCACACACACACACACACACAAGTAAAATAAATGTGCTCAGCTGTTTTCATTAAATCAACTTGAATTAGTTACAGAGATATTGTGTACATTCTCAAAACTGTGATTAAAAAGAGGAAAGAGAAAAAGGGAGTTTCAGAAAAAGATGTCCTGAGACAGAATTGGCCTTGATCTTAGAAACAGTAAATCTGAGACAATCCAAAGTGGTGAGTGTGGTATACATCTCTGGCTATTTGTTTGCTTATGTATAAATATTAGCTTGCCTTCTTCAAAAAGCTGTATGAAGTGATCAAGTGAGTGACCCCAGAGAAAACCTGTTTATAAAATACTATACTGGGGCTGGTGAGATGGCTCAGTGGTTAAGACATCGACTGCTCTTCCGAAGGTCATAAGTTCAAATCCCAGCAACCACATGGACAGAGCGAGTGGGCCCGGAGCGAGCGGGGCTGGAATGAGAGAAGGGAAGGGGAGGGAAGGTTTTTTTTAAAGGAGGGAGGGGTTTTTAACTGAGAAATGGAAAGGATAAAAAAATGGAAGAAAATGAACTTTAAGTAGAAAGAAATACATTGAATCTCACATACACACACACACACACACACACACACACACACACACACACACACACACACATTCTGTTCTCCTGGGTGTGAGCAGCCTTAGTATATAGGATTATAGGAAGTTATTCAGCTGGTATCTGTTTTGTACTATAGTAGAGATGAGAAAAAGGAAAACCAAAAAGTGTGTATATGTGTGTATGAGAGAGAATGCTGCTTTGCTTCCTGATGTATTAGACAACCCATCAGAATAAAAAGGATAGAGTCACAGCAAGATGCCCCCGAGGCAAAGAGCCTACACAAAGCCCGCCTCACCAATCAGAACTGACCATAGGAAGTTGGACACTGGTTGCTAGGTACATGCACAACTTGATTGGGGGTCCTGTTACACACCCAAGCAGCAGCATGAAAGACAAAACCCTGAATGAGGCTGATGACCTGGGTTTGGATCCCATGAACCCATGCCACGGCTTGAACCTGTGATCCCAATACTTCTATAGGGAGATGGGGAGTGGCCCAGAAGCTGCGGAGTAGATCCCTAGAGCTACCCAGCGGTGGCAGACACAAAAATGCCGGCCTTGACCACTCCTCGGTTATCCGCTATCCAACACATGCCTGTGTCCACGTTTTCTGTCCACACACACAAATATCCCGTGAGGAGGGGACAGAGCTTTCCCCAGCCCTCAACTCCCAATATTCAAAAGGATACCACCAACTAGGGTTCATCAGAATAAATATTTTTTAAATGAATAAAACAAAAGAGGATGGATAGGAAACAGAGAGAAAGGGATGGAGGAGGGAAAAAAAAGAAAAGAAACAAAAGCCCAGTTCTCCAGACTACGGATTCAAAGAGCTCAAGGCTGCTAAGGAGAAAGCCCGGAATTGTATCTCATGCCTCTTTGCTTCATGTAAGGTGGCACTGGATGAGAAAGAGCTAAAGGTCCAGTGTGGCTGATTTTCCATCTTACCTTGACCTGCTCTGTTTGCTGGCGTACACGTCACGCATTTCGTCCAATGATAATTTTCTCATCTATAGCATGGGAATAATCACAGAGTCACAGCTAGTTTTCCTGAGCTAATATATGAACACATGATAAATGGCCCAAACGCAGTGCTCATTATTACTGTTATTATTACATAGATTCAACAAAAATTCAGAGAATTATTTTGATTCTGTTAAAAGTGTGACATGAGATGGGGTTTATTTTTTTTTTAACTCCATAAACAGATTCTCATACTTTCTTCCTAATTAGACTCTATCTGTCATGTCTGTAATTCCTATGTAATTAAATTGAAATTAAATGTCAATTTACTTTAAATTATAGAGTAATTCTATGTATACATGCCACGCAATCTGCATTTCGTTAGAAGATGACAACCAAAAATATCCTGACAGTCCCTCTGTAATTACATAGTGATCTGATTAAGATCAGCATGACAAACTACCTGCTGGGCCCTAAGGAAGGAAAAACAGCACTCAGGAAGAGGGAAGGAGTTCAGCCTGAGAGGAGGGGGCTAGCATGAATTCACCAAAGACCTGCCACTCCCCAGGAGGCAGGACAGAGAGCCATGGGTAATTCCCTTGTGGGTAGCGAGCTGTGATTCTTTATTTTTAAAAAAAAAAAACAACCTATTTGTTGATTATATTTTAAGAGAGCGGTCTCTGGAGAACTTAACTGGAAAACGAGAATGATACTAAGAGATGGAGATGGAGAGAGAGAGAGAGAACCATTATCCAATAGATTGACACCTCCCCTGTTTATCTTCAACAAGCATGTTAATATGACTATCCTACTTGAGCATAAAGCAGTTATCCAACATGAGGTAAGTGGGGAAGGAGGAGGTCAGGCCTCTGGGTAGCAGAGGACACTGGGCTCAGGCTGTTATTGGCTACAACATTCTCTCCTGTCTTCCTCCACTAAGTCCAGCCCAGCAATCACACAGTCTTGCCTCTTGGTGCCTCCCTTACTCAGTCTGGACTGTTTCTAGTTTCCACTAAGTTGTGCTCTGGCAGGATTTTGGAGACAGAGGAGCCTCGTGTTTCCTATTAATTCAAAGTTATTCAACCTTCCTTTATTTGCTGCTCCTCAGGGCCAGTACCTGTCTTCAGAGGAGGGTGATAGGTCCTCTGAGCTCACAGTCCAGCAATGAGAGAGAAAAGAAGTCAAGGACTCCAGACTATATCGGACACTTTTGAAAGATGCTGAAAAGAACATGAAATTCACTGTCCTGGTTTCAGAGTAGACTCTTCTTCTAACCAGCTAAAGCCCCTACATCAACCATCAAACCTCGGATCCCTTGCTCGAGTCATCTCTCTGACTTCACATAGGGTTGTCAGGGGAACTTATTAGCCATTAAGAGTGAGAATTAGCCAATAAGGATGAAAATATTTGGAAAGACGAAAGATATGTCTAGTTTTTCACAACTATCATGGCCACCAGAGATATTTCATGCAAATTTCTCATTGACCATACAAGAAAACACAAGCTGACTTAGAGACATGGATGGAAAGGAAAGAATTGTTTTTCAGAGACTCTTGTAGTCAAAACGTTGAATGAGCTGTAGCTTTGGATTTGCTCTAAGGATCCAATATCCTTAGACCAAGTCTTCCTGTCGGTTTAGCACTGCTCTTGCTGAGTGTATGTCCCTCCCTCTCAGGCAGAGTCCAATTCATTGGGAGAGTGTGTTCCAGAGCTTCCCACTCTGATCCCAGGCCTTGTTCTATTGTAAGCCACTGGGTCATATACACCCCACATGCTAGTCATTGTGGCTGAGGGGTGCGAGTGCTCATTGGGATGGTGACTGGCATCACTGTGCCTGTTTTCCAGGCCTCCTGTTAGACTCCTGTCCTCAGATATCATATCTCATGTCTCAGTCTCTACCATAGGCTCCCTCCCTACCCTGATTGTGCATGCATGAGAGCATAAAAGTATATATTATATAGGTGGATACACATGCACATTTGTGGAAGCCAGAACTTGACATCTCATCTCTTTCTCAGAAGATTTCCAGTGGTTTTTGTTTTTGTTCTGCTTTGTCTTGTTTTAGGTACAGCTTCTCATTAAACTTGAGACTCACTGGGCTGCTAGGCTAGGATCTGGCTATATCCCATTCCCACAGGGCTGAGGTTATAGATGACTGTCGCCGTACCTAGCTTTTCCTTTTATACAGATGCTGGAAACCTGAACTCAGGGCCTCATGCTAATGAGTCAAGCAATTTCTCATCTTGGAAGTGCCCCCCTCCGCCTCCCTCCATTCTCTTTAAATTCCAAGCTAACATGAATCCCAGCTGCATGCCAAGCTACTGACCAAGGACAGCAATGAAATGAACTCTGATGCATCTGTCTGTGAATGTTTTAAGGTCACCGTGCTTGTTACAGGCTTCCCCTGTGTTCAGAATTTTGCATAACGGGCAACATGTAAAAGTCAACATTTTCCTTTTTGCGCCTGCCAAATTTCTTGGCAGAATATAAAAATCCAACATTTCCTATGAAAACGGAATGTTAAAACTGAATAGCATCTTTAAAATAAGCCTATTATTGCTCAAAATATGAAGCTATCGATCTTGTGCAATTGCCTTTTCTGTCTGTTGGGTCTGGGATGACAGGAGATCCAAATGTGGCTCTGGGATTCCAGCTCCACACATCCTGAGCTTGGCTCTTCCTTTAGTGCAGTTTTAATTCAGCGCAGTTCTCCTCATCCAGAAGGTCAACTCAGCTGTTCAAAGCCCAGCCAGGCTACATGTTTATTCTTGTCTTTATGTCTTCCCTTCTGTTTGAATATTATTATCAGAACACAAAAATTTTAAATTCATGAGTATATTATTGACTTCTTTCCTTGCCATGACCAAATACATGACCAGAAGCTCCTTAATGGAGAGGTTTATTTTAGCCCTGTTTTGGGATACATTCCATCAGGGCAGGGACAGAGATATCATAGTGGCAGGGGCAGCTCCAGCTGTTGCAGCAGGAGCACAAGCTTACAATAGCTGTAAATATCAGGAAGCAGAGAGGAGACAGGAGGTAGGCAGAACTACAAATCTTAAGGTTTAATCACAAGCTTTCTCACTAGGCCCTACCTCCTAAACACCCCCCCTACACCCACACACACATATACACATACACATACACATACACATACACACAGGGGGAGAGAGAGAGAGAGAGAGAATGGCATCAGGTAAGGACCACATGTTCAATCATATCAGCTTGTGAAGATATTTTATATTTTAAACCACAACTATACAGTATACAAAGGGCTACAATGCAAAATAAGTTTCATTGTATCCATTTATTACTGATTTCCTATACCATATAATTTTTATGTCTTTCTACATGCATAGAGATTTCATGTACATACAACTATTATATATATATATTTATGAAATGGTAATTGTATTAATATTTATATTTCTTTTTGCCATAAAGAACACAGAACATATATTTTCTAGAATTGGATCTGCTGTTTTATTTTTTTTTAATTAAAAAACATTGATGGTTTGGTGTATGATATGTGTGAGTACAGGCACACACATGCTATGTCATGTGTGGTGGTCATATGACAACTTTCAGAGATGAGTTTCTCCTTCCACTGTGGGCTTCTGGGATCAACCTCAAGTGGTCGGGCTTACCTAGTAGTATTTTTACTCACTGAGTCATCTTGCTGGCCTTGATTTTTATTTTGTGTTCCATTTTAGTTAGTCAATTAAATAAATTAATAAATTTACTTATTTATTTATTTATTTTTGAGATGAAGTCTTACTTTGTAGCTCAAGTTGGCATCAAAGTCACAGAAAAACACCTATTTTTGTCTCCAAAGTACTGGAATGAAAGTAGTGTACCACCAGGCCCAACATCATTCCTCATTTTATTGCCCAGTTCATCTTAGAAAATAATCCACACACTGAAGGAGCTGAAGGGGTTTGCAACTCCATAGAAAGAACAACAATATCAACCAACCAGACCCCCCCCCCAGAGCTCCCAGGGACTAAACCACCAACCAAAGAGTACACATGAAGGGACCCATGGCTCCAGCCACATACAGAGTAGAGGATGGCCTTGTCGGACATCAGTGGGAGGGGAGGCCCTTGGTCCTGTGGAGGCTTGATGTCCCATCATAGGGGAATGCTAGAGCTATGGGCAGGAGTGGGTGGGTGGTTGGAGGAGCACCCTCATAGAAGCAGGGGGAGGGGGAGGGGGACTGGGAGTTGCGGAGAGGAAACTGGGAATGGGGATAACATTTAAAATGTAAATAAATAAAATAGACTATAAAAATAAAGAAAATAATTCATGCAAACACAGAAGGGATTCTCTCTTTTTTTGTGTGTGCTAACAATGGATTGTGTTTCCTATTATAAACTGACTTGATCTCTGGTGACGTAATGATAGATTAATACACAGGTATTTTTATTATATTTAAAATACTATTGCATCCTGAAAGACAGTGCATTCTCATGTTACAGCTGTAAAAGTTACATGAGTCCTTAGGAAGAGTGTAACCCTCCTGAATACAACTGCTTGAAAGCCACTCACTTCCCATTCCTGCCTGGGACTTCAGCCACCAGTTCCTCTAATCCATACCTAGAAACATGATGTTCAGTTAACACTAGCTTCTCGCTCATCAACCCTGTATCACAGCCATGGCTACATGCCAGCACACGGAGAGGTGCTACAGCTGGATGGCATTTGCCAAAACTCCTACCACACTTGAGGGATTCCCCTTGCATGGATTTGGAATCACCGGAGTCTTCTACAAGGAGATGGAACAGTGACGCTGTAAATAATATGTACACATCACCATTCAGCAAAAACACATACATGTCCAAACGAGGATACATGTCTAGAAACAAAACTGTTCACACAAAGGGTAGCTAGATTTTCAAATATAACTATAGACAAACTGCCCTCTTTAGAGATCATGTCTATGGAGCCTAAGATAATCATTATCAGAGGCTTCTTCACCCAGCCTATGATAGGAGCAGATTCAGAGACCCACAGCTAAATGTTAAGTGGAGCTCAGGAAGCCTGTGGAAGAGTGGGAGGAAGGACTGTAGGAGCCAGAGGGGTCAAGGACACTACACAAAACTCCACAGAATCCTTTAACTGAGGCTCCTAGGGGCTCATGGGGACTGAACTGACAATCAGGGTCTTCATAGATCTTACCTAGGCCCTCTGCGTATATGTTATGGTTGTGTAGGTTGGTGCTCTTCTGACACTCCTAACAGGGGGAGTGGGGGCCGTCTCTGACTCTTTTGCCTGATTTTGGGACCCTTTCCCTCCTACTGGGTTGCCTTGTCCAGCCTTCACATGAGGGAAGGGGCCTAATCGTATTACAACTTGATATCGCTTGTTTGGTTTATATATTCAGGTAGCCTGCCCTTTTGTGAAGAGAAATAGAGAAGCGAATCTAAAAGAGAGGGAAGGTGGCAGTGGGAGGGACTAGGAGAAGGATAGAGAAACTGCTATCATGATGTAATATATGAGGAGAAAAAAAACACCAGAAAGACATTGTCTAGCTGCATCCCCAACAGAATGTATGAGTGACTGTCTCCTAACATGTGCTCTTTCAGACACATATAATATATCAAGACACTTCCTCATCTTTGTCAGCCTGGCAGGTTAATTGGTATTTTAATCTAAGCATATCTTCTGATGGATAATCATCATATTTAATATGTTTAAAACCAATTTATAACTCCTTAGGATGTGACTGGATTCTTTATCTTTATTGGCTTGCTATTCTTATCCTCATTGATTTGTGAGAGGTTTTTATGTGAATTATAAATTACAATTTGCCATTTGTTTTCTGCCTCTATTATTTGTTTCATCATGCAGAGAAAAAGAGATTTTTTTTAATACAGTTTAGCAGTTTTTCCAATTAGAAGTTTTATATACACTTAGAATTTCTTTATTCAATTTCATATTATTATATATTGGGTCTTTTATGGTATTGTATTAAACCTTTATACACAAAAAAATCATTTATGGATTTATTCTTATGGGCATTCCATGCCACAGTACAAAGTGTAGAGGTCAGAGGACAATGTCAGAAGGTCATTTTTCTCCTCCTACCATGTGAGTCTCAAGATCAAACTCAGGTCACTAGCCATGAAAGCCTCTCACTGGCCCTTTATAGATATTATGTTTTAAATACTGTAATTATCAACAAATTGTCCTGTAAAGAGTTTCTTCAAAACTCCACTTCCAAACACAGGATATGGTTACTATTTGGAGTGTCTGTTGTTTATTGTCTTAGTTACTGTTCCGTCATGCCAAGGTAGCTCATGAAAGAAAGCACGTGATTAGGGGCTTGCTTACAGCATCAGAGCCCAATACCATCAGGGCAGGAAGCTTGGTTACAGGAAGGCAGGCAGGCAGTCAGGCCTAGCATGGTACAGAAGATGTAGCTGAGAGCTTACACCTGATCCTCAAGGATGTGGTGGACAGAGCAAGACTCTGCTCAGAGTCAGGTTTTGAAACCTCAAAGCCCACCCCCAGTAACATTTCTTCTCCAACAAGGCCACATCTCTTAATCCTTCCTAAACAGTTCACCAACCAGGAACTAAATATTCAAATATATGAACCTATAGGCTTCTCATTCAAACCACCACACTTGTCTCTAACCATTCTTTCGTAAGTCCCAGCTCCATCAGCACCCAACTGAATTCTATGGGGTATGTGTTCAGTTTTGGTATGGAGTGCAGGACTGAATAAAGAACCACCAGCAAACTTTTCCCAGCTACATGGAACCATTCACAGCCAGAAAGGCATGACCATGTCACCTCTCTGATCACCACTGCCTCACAAGAAGTGGTCCTAAGAGATGGGTCACTGGGTATCTGAGAATACATCTTTTGAAGCAAAATTGGAAATCATGTTATTCATAGGTTTGAAAAGATGAATATTTTCAAAGCATAATAGCAAACGTCTTTTAATTGACTTTCACAAGCCTCCTTTGCTGTGGTGATTTCAGAAACTCGGGGATGTGAATTAGGAAGCCCAAGGAAACACAAGAGTTCCTGAAGTTCAGGATGCTGGAGGAAGTGGAGAAGTCAAACTGAAAGGCTTTTTCACAAAGAAGATGCTTGCAAAAATTGTGTAAATGTCTGCTTTGCAGAACAGGGCTTGGGTGGCTATGATGTATTACTATTAAATATGAACATACTGGCACAGACCTCTCAAAAAACTAAAGTCTCCACTACAGTTTGCTATCTATATGCTCATCTAGAAAGCAAGCTCATTCAAGTAGAAAAGAAAATATTGGGCTGGAGAGATGGCTCAGAGGTTAAGAGCACTGACTGCTCTTCCAGAGGTGCTGAATTCAGTTCCCAGCAACCACATGGTGGCTCACAACCATCTATAATGGGATCTGATGCCCTCTTCTGGGGTGTCTGAAGACAGCTACAGTGTACTTACAGATAATAAATAAATAAATCTTAAAAAGAAAAGAAAAGAATATATTGATCAAAAGGGAAGCTAGGGAAGTAATATTTAAATCTTTCAGAAATCAGTGAAAAGAATACAGGAATCTCACATCTCTGACTTCTGAGTATTCTTGGGATGTGGTTGATCCCATCCCTTGAAGGATTGGCATGCTGTTCCAGACCTAGCAAATGACTGTAAGACAGTGATGTGCTGTGTAGATGAAGGTGAGGTGATAAATGGACATGTGATCCAAATCACCACCAATGATATCCCATCCCTGAACTGTAGTTAAAATTGTTACAAAAAAGCAGCCTCTTTTTGCTGGAATAGTGAGGCTGAGAAGGATGAAGTCAAAGGTAGACCGAGAAAGAAACCAACTGAAGGGGAGAGTGATCTGTGTGATACGTTGTAATTACCTGAGTACTAAAGATTTTTTATGAATCCCTAGAACTAGCTATAGCTGAAAACAGACCAACACAGTAATCCCTGGGCCAGCGTAAGAACTGAAAGATAATCTCACACTGGCCTCTTGGATGCTAGCAGGATCTGTCTTTTGGTCACTTCCAACTGAGAGAGTACAGATTTGAATCATTGAACTACATAAAGCAAAGAGAAGAAAGAATCTATGGAAGATTACCTACCACGGTCCAAATCAATCAATCCAACCACAGAGCCAGGATGAGTGACACTTACCACAACCAAATTTACCAACAATGAGTAAGTAGGCTGTCATTGGTTTTGTTCATAATCTTCCACTCAAATCTCTTTCTGGCTTTCCTTTCCCGGAAATTTCAATGGAGGAATGGAGGAAATTCCAATTCACATTATGAGGATGCAGAAAAATATACGTAAGTAGGTCATGTTCTGAGAGTTAAATCGAAATTCATGGTCAAGACTGAGGTACAAGGATAAACTATCCATTTTCAGTGGAATTCCATGACAAGTGTCCTCGTCTTTGCAGAGCAAAGGACAGCGATGGCTTCATGCTCATTGGATCATTTAAAAAGACTACTTAAGAAGGAATTTAGAGACAATGAGAATCCCTCAGAAGAGATTCCTGAAAAAGTTTCTGGACTCAATTTCTCTGAGAAGTTATAAGTGTAAGATGGGAATTCTTATTTGTTAAAAATCAGCTATATTTTAAAATATCAATAACAAATGCTCCAGACCAACAATTCTCAAACATGCTTGTATATCAGAATCATCTGGAGAGATGATACTTAAACAATTTCTAGACCTTTCCTCGACCTTTCCTTCTAGCTGCAGGGTTAAAAGCAGTGTGATGTTTGTCTGTGTGTCTATATGTGTCTATCTGTGTGTGAGTCTGTGCATGCATATTTTAAAGTATTATATACATGAATGCTCTTTATTTGTATCATTAGCTTATTAAATTTCACAATAACCCTATGACGCAGGTACTTCCAGGCTATGGAATAATTATAATTTTATACCTATTTTAGGGATTGAAAATACAACATTTAAGCCAAGCATGGTGGCTTTACTCCCAGCATTCAAGAGGCAGAGGCAAGCAGATCTCTGTGAGTTCAAGGCCAGCCTAGTCTACAAAGGGAGTTCCACGACAGTCAGCACTACACCTAGAAACTCTGTCTTGAAAAACAAAATGAAACAAATTAAGAAAAAAAATACAATTTTTTTTTAAAAAAAATATCATTCAACAGAGTTGGTTCTTGATTGACTAGTTGACTGGCTGGATCATGTACACACAACCACTGTTGTGAGTCCATGAGCACAACAGCCCGGTCAGGTCCAGAAGAGACTATTTCTCTCCAGATCTCCCATCCTCTGGTTCTTTTTGTTACTGTTGTTGGTTTTTTGGTTTTTGTTTGTTTGTCTTTTGTCGTTTTTTTTTTCGAGACAGGGTTTCTCTGCGTAGCCCTAGCTATCCTGGAACTCACTTTGTAGACCCGGGGTGGCCTTGAACTCAGAAATTCACCTGCCTCTGCCTCCCAAGTGCTGGGATTAAAGGCATGTGCCACCACCACCTGGACCAACCTCTGGTTGTTAACAAGCCTTGTGATCCTCATCTGAGTTAGTTCCTGAGCTTTGAGGGAGCAGCATGAGAATAGTCCCATTTATTCTCTGTGTTTTGACTGCTTGTGAGTTTCTGTGTTCACCTCCATCTACTGTACAAGGAAACGTCTTGGATACTGTCTGAGAGTTCCAGTATGGATACCGAAATATGAATTTAGAAGTGGGGGGTTGACACAAAGTCCCTTTAGTAAAATAATAACAGTAAGTTCAATCAGGGAAGCTATAAGTCCTTCAACCACAGGTTCCTGGCCAGATTTACAGTATCAAGCATAGTTACCTCTTGTGGAGTGGACCAATTTAAAATTCAAGTAGAAAGTAGTTGGTTATCTCAGTAAAATTCATGTCACTATTGCACCCAGAAGAGACTCTTGACACCCTGGTCATTAGCTTCCTGGTCAGTACCAGCTTTTTTCCATGTCCTGAGACCACACTGTGTGATGTCTTCAGCATTAGTGTCATACTATCCTAAGTCCACACACCCACAGCCTCCTGAGTTTTGGAAAGATGTCAAAAATATATACTAAAGAAAAGACAGCATCTTTTACAAATGGTGTGTGGATATTTACATGCATAAGAATGAAACTTGATTTTTTACTTTCATCCTGCAATCAAAGATCTCAATGTTACAGCTGAAATTATGAAAATTCTAGAAGAAAGAATAGGGCATACACTTTGGGTGACAGGCTCAGATAAGAACTTTCTGAATAGGACCCTACTCACCTAGGAAATTGAACCAACAATCAACAAGTAGGACTTAGTGAAATCAAACAGCTTCTGTACTACAACACAAACTGCTAATTTACTGAAGAGGAACCATTCATAAATGTAAGAAACAACAAATCCTGATTGTATATCTGACAGAGGATTGCTTTCTAGAATATTCACAGAACAAAAGGCAATAACAACAAGACCACCAAGAAAGCAAATAGTCGTATAGTGAGGTGTAGAATGAAGAAAGCATTTTCAGAAGAAGACATAAAAATGGCTAACAAGTGTTCACTATCACGCAGACAGGTTGGCTCAGTGAGTAAAGGCACTTATTCCCCAGCCTGATAATCTGAACTTGATCCTTGGATCCCACATGATGAAAGGAGATAACTGACTTCTGAAAGCTGTCCTCTGGTTGCCACACTCATGCCTTGGCATACACACAGACAGACAGATACACACACACACACACACACACACACACACACACACACACTAATTCATTCATTCATTCATTGTAATAAGATAATTTTTGAAGTATTTGACATTCTTAGCCATTATGGAAATGTGCACTAAAACTGCTTTGCAATTTCATTTCACTCAAGTTGGAATGGCTAAGACTAAGAAAACAAAACATGCTTTCCAGGTTTTGGGCCTAGGTCATGGTAACATGGCTAAATGAACCAAAATAGTTGGGATCTTTGGTAAAAACAGGACTCACTACTTCCAAAAATGGTAAAGACAAATGAAATCAACCAACATCAGGATAAACAAATGGGCCCTGTGTATGTGACACTGTGTTTCCTTCATGAAAACAGTGGCTGGTGGGGACTGGACTGCAACCAAGTCTCCTGACAGTTTAGTCAATGGTTAGACCAAAGGCATTGAAAGACTAGTGGAAACACTAGTGTTTATAAAACATCCCTGGTGAACAATAAATGGGTTAACTTATGGAAAGAAAGAAAAAAAGCAGAAAAAAATTGTTGGAGAGGATGTGGGAAGTGGGAATATTTCCTGCTCATATCAAGTGATGTAACTCAAACACAGATAGGCAGACATCACATGTTCTCACTCATATAAAGATCTCAGCATTGATTCAGATCTGTGTATTCAACTTGGAATCAAGGAACCTAGAAAGGGACTATTGGTGGGTGAAGAAGGATATTTAGGGGGAAGATTTAGTAGGAGTCATGTGATGTAAAGGCAAAGCAGAGAATAAAGGCAGGGAGGCTTAAGAGAGGAAATGGTTGGGAGGGGAGAGCAGAGCAGGGGTTGAGAAAGAAGGATAACTAACATAAAGATGGCCAAAAAATCCATATGAAAACATACTGTTTCATAAGCTCTGTGTGTGGTGTGTATGTGCATGTATGTGTGTCTGTGTGTCTGTGTGTGCATGTGTGTATACACAAGTGTGTGTTCACATAAAAGAATTTAGTTGGAGATACTCTATAGAGGGCAAGGTGTTGTCAAATACAAAGCTCAGTGCCAGTTATATCTCCCTTCAAATTGCTGGTTACAGGTGTCTTTAAGATAGACTATCCCCATGGTATTCCCTTGCTATTTCCTTGGTAAACCCAAGATTCTTAACTTTCAACCCAACTACCAAAACAGATGTTTGTCTGTGTTGCAGTACTATGGACAAGGTACAAAATCTGGAACTGAGCTTCTTTTCTTTTGAAACCAGAGGGAATAATAATATTTTCAAAGGGACGCAATCAAACATGTACCCCAACTATAAATGTGTGATAGAGATAGTATAAGACATCTCTATTTGACACTCAAAATCTAATTTAAGAAAGAAGAAAAAGAAAGAGGTAAAGAGGGAGGAGGGAGGGAGGGAAGGAAGGAAGGAGGGAGGCAGGGAGAAGGGAAGAAGAGACAGAAGGAGGGAGAAGGGAAGGAAGAGACTGGGAAACAGGGATACAGGGAGAAAGTGGGAAAGAACTGTTGTTCGTTTATTGAAAGGTTTACATACATGAGACTCAAACTTCTGTTATTAACATGATCACCAAGGCACCTGTTTCTTTAATAGCTGATTCAAGTCATAACAGATGCATCAAAAATCATAATTGCTTTCCTCATTAGAAACAGAAAATAGGTATTCCAAAGAGGCTGCATAATATTTCTTTGGGTACAAATTAAATGGTGCTTAAAGTTCTCCATTTCCCCTCAACAATTTAACTCCCATTACTGTCCTAAATGCTGATGGATGGGTCCAGAAAGGGACATCCTACAGACATCGTGTCATCAGCAGCCCCAGGAACATTAGCAAAGGGATTTTCTAGTCTGTAAATTATACAAGCCTTTGTTTTTCTCTTGTTTCTACCAACCCCAAATAAACAGCACCAAAAACATATCTTAATGAGTTCAATACTCATCAACCCCTCTACAGGGACAAGGTAGAACTCAAGGAAAATCCAAAACATTTTTTGGAAGTGGCTAGGCTACAGAGATTAACAAGGATCTACATTAGTGGTCACCATGTTGTTTGGAAGAAAAGATGGTGCTGAGACAAAAAAAGCTCTGTGTGTGTGTAAGTGCTTTTAGAGGGTAGCTTCAGGGGTTTCCTTTCACAGTAGGAAACAAAAGTGACTCCAATCCTGGTTCCAATTTTCTTTTCTGACTCTGGGGCATGTTCATGGGCACAGAGTGGTCACAGAATCAGGCAAGCCTCAGGACTTCCTGAGACTGTGGCCCTCAGTTCTGCACCAGTTGTGTTCAGCATATGCTGATCTCACTCTTTCAGTTCCCACCATCAGAGTCTCTCATGACACTGACAGCCTTCCAGAGCATTCTGACAGCAAGGACCTGACACAGCATTAACTGCCAGCATCCAAATGCTCCTGTGAAATGTCCTTCTGACCAGTACTGAAAAGCAAATTGAAAAAAAAATAATAATAATAACCACTCTCTGATAATGAAACAGTGAGGCTTGGCTTTCTAGCTTGGTCAATTTATTTATCTGTGTTAGTGATGGGGGCTGGCCATGATGCCTCTCAAAGTCACACACACACACACACACACACACACACACACACACACACACACACACACACGTATTTGTCCTTCAACAACTTTCAATGGTGGCAGCTTAGTCAGCATATCTTACCAACACTTAGGATGGTTCCTTGACAGGTCTTTCCATTTTATATTCATACTCATGTTAATTCGTGAAAGCCTTTAGGTTCTCTGAACAACAGAAGAATCTTGGGACAGCATTCATTTACCCATTTTTTTCCATTCACTCAATGAGCCCCCATTAGAAGTCAGTTCCTGTCTATACACAGTACATGACAATTCATCTTTGTTTATTTCCATCATCCAGGAAAAGGTGAGGAATAGCATATTGTAGTATAGTTTTGTCTACAGTGCTTCATGTTCCTGGACGGTCATTCTCATGCATCTGCCTAGAAGATCCAAGAGTAGAACATATGCACATGCACACGCACACACATACACACCAGTTATTCTTAAAATGCTTTTGCTAACTCAATGACTGGGCACTCCTAAATCTTCCCTGCTACCCCAGGCTCAGTCACATGACTGGTGGGCTTTATCTCCTTCACTACTGCACCCTCTTCCAGAGTCCTCCCAATTCTCCCTGCGTCTTACTGTGCAACTCTCAGTGTCCCATCCCATCCTCAGCCATTGGCTACTGGAAACTTTATTGATAGATCAAAATCCAACTGGGGGTGAGGACCTTCAGCATCAGTAAACACAGGTTCCCGATCAAAGCATCAGAATCACCCTCTACACATATAAACAATTTAACAGCCATGTTAGCATGACAGACCATAATGGAAGCTTGAGGCCAGTGCAACATGATCAAGCACTTAGGAGACAGGAGGAAGAGGTAAGACTTGATCTGAAAGAAGGTAAAAGATGGCAGGGGATGCTACTCACTTTCTGGAGGGTTTTCCTAGCAGGAAGCCCAGAATTTGATCATCAGCACTGGTTAGATCTGTAATCCCAGTGCTCAGGGCATACCAGTAAGAGGATCAGAAGTCCAAGATCATCCATTGGCTATACAAAGAGTTCAAAGCAAGCCAGAGATAATGAGACCCAACCCCAAATAATAATATTAATAATTTTGGAGTTTTTTTCTAAAAAAAAAATGTGTTAAATTAGGGGGACAAGGAGAAACAATATTGCAGCTAAATATATCAACGTGCATCATATGGCTGGGGTTCAAACGTACTTGGTGGGGCTAAACACAAACAACATACCAGGGCATAGCAGTCAGTATTCTAAATGAAGTCAGGGGCGGAGTCTGGCCAGCCTTTATGTTACACTAAGGAATTTGAATGTTACCTTGCAGACAAAGAGTTTTAACAAGTCAGAAACAACTCAAACGCACTGCCTATTGTCAGTAGTGCCTCTTTTCTCCGAGGTAGAAACAAAACAAACACAAAAAAAATTGGTTATTCTGTGCCATAGGAAATTTCCTTGAGATACAAAGAAGTATTTACTGACAGCAACATATGCTAAATATTGGCAAGGGCTTCTGAGAGAGGTTGGCAAATCACCTCGGGAGGTCTTTAAGAATAGACCAAATTATAATTTGTCTTAGAACCTTCAGAAGTGATTACCCGTTAGGGCAAAGGAATTGACTCTGAGTCTCTTCTGGAATTACAGTTCTATTGTTCACCAAATATCATGGTGCACAGAGCTGGGCATTGCTTAGCAATTTGTACTTGATCCTATGGTTGCAGATTGATTACAAGATTACAGAAGCAGAGATGTTCACTGTAGAATTATGTGCAGAAAGGATGCTGTATGGATGGGAGGCAATCTGCCGGTGATGGAGCAACCTGGCTTAAAAAATAGGTACATTTTCCCTTTCCTGTGTCATAAGCCTGGGAGGTGACCTTGATGTAATTCTATTTTTTGTAGGGTTATCTGAACAAGAGAGCAGGTACTATCAGGGCTGGGCAGATACAATAATGATCTATAGCAGAAAGTGAAGAATTCATCCTAGATTAACTCAGTATGTGGGGTGCTTTGCGTCATTGCTCAGGAAATTAGTTAAAGCTAGCTATTACTAAAGGTGCCCTCTGAGGCTATTAATAACACCCAGAAATGTCAAAGCTTCGGAGTTTAAAAAGTACATCCGTGTGTGCTTGTCCCCAAAACACTGAGGTAAGGTTTTCAGAAATTAGAAAGCGGGGGCTAGGAACTGCAGAAGCCCCCCCCCCCCCCGTCTACATGGCTGTAAGGTTGTTACCCTCAACTTAGCCTCTTCCAGAAAGAATATTTTATCTGAATCATAGTTCATGTAAACTCTCCAAAGAAAGGAAGTGGGCATTTGAAGGGCTTGGGGAGAGAGGGGACAGAAAGCCCATAAGCAAAGCAAAACAATGCTAAATAAAATGAGCCCCAGAAGTGAGAGCTTGTGTCATGGCTGGGGTCAAGAACAACTCTAAAGTCAATTGCCAGTTTGCAAATGACTGTTCTGGTAATCAGCCTTCCAACTAAGAAAAAGTCTCTCTAGAATGCTGACAACACATTAAGAAAGGTTTAAAAAAAAAAAAAGAAGACAAGCACAGTTAAGCAAGCCTTGAGTGACAGCGTTGATATCAAACCTCACACCAGCAATACAACATTGTCCTGATGTTTTCATTAAACTACGTTTAACAACTAACTGTCAAGAGCAAAATACTAATGACTATAAAGAGATACAATCTTATCTTAGGACCCACTAAGAAAGAAAAAAATCACCACCTATTAGCTGCAAAACACTGATTTTAAGATGTCATAATTCCACCAATGAGGAAAGGAAGAAGAAAAATTCTACATTTTTAGAATGCATGAAGTGCAAGGGATTAGCAATAACTAGAAGGCTTGGATGTAGCTCAGTGGTAGGACAAGTAGCCTAGCATACCTGTAGCCCTGGACTGGATCCCAGACACTACAAATAACTGTAATAAAACTAATAGAATCTAGAAGCAGTGAAAGACACATCCATTCTAGGTGTCGCAGTGAGTTCCTCTGAGCTGGACTCATGTGAATATAGGACTTCCAGCAAGGAAATGGAGCTGTAGTCCTGGGACTTTATACAGGAGCAGCATTCTTGGGGTCAAAGGAGAGAAAGTGAAGAAATTCTGACTCATCTACAAGGCCATAATAATAAGGAGAAAAAAAATACTATTGGAGTAAAATATTACAAGAACCATGGGGTTTGAGGATGAGTTTATCTAAAATGGCATGAGGAAGGGAACTGACTGGTAGAATGGAAGAAGCTAGTCAGTGACTTCTGGGCTGTGCAGCATCTCAGCATGGGACCGAAGCAGGCATCTGCCTTGGGACTGAAAGCTAGCGTGATGGAAAAGTGTCCATTTTCTAAGTCCTAACAGTACATTCATTGATCAAATGGTAGAAGTAATTTTAAATGTGGCAAATCATGTCGAGTTCTATTCTAAAACTCCTGTAATGGTCTACAATGGCCAAAGTGCTGAGAAATCTTTTTTGTTTTTGTCTTTTTGTTTTGCTTTGTGAAACAGGGTCTCTCTATTTAACCCTGGTTATCCTGAAACTCTCTGCATAGATAGGGCTGACCTTGGACTGACAGAGATCTACTTGTCTCTGCCTCCCCAGTGCTAGAATTGAAGGCAAGCACTACTAATTTTGGTTGAGGAATTTTTATTGCTCAGCACTCAACAGACTCTAGGCTACTATTAGCCAATGAATTGCTGCAAATATAAATTAAACCTGAGCAATCACATCTCATTTTAACTCAAATATGCACAATATTAACATAGTTCAGAATATTTTTATTTGATCATCTGAGTTTATTTCTCCAAGTTGCCTATTGATACACTTTGTAGTTTCCTGTGGAGTTACGGCTCTACTTCATTGATTTGTCATAACTCTTTACATATTACTGATGCTATAGAATAGGTAGGTAGGTAGACAAACATTGATCTTCTGAGTTTCTCTTTGATTAGTCTATTTTGGTTTTGTTCTTCACTGTTCTTTACATCATTTTCCCAATTTGCTTTACATTTTTAAATAGGTGCTAATTTTTTTTCATTATGGCTCCTGAATTCTCTATCCTACTTTAAAAACTACCTCAGAATAGTAAAGTATCAGCACTAGTGTCTTAATTATTCTATTTTTTTTATGGTTAGTTCTTTAATAAAATGTGCATTACATCTGTGGCAATGTAATGCCTTTTTTAAATTATTGTTCATTTTGATCTGGAGAATTAAACCAAGACATTCCTATTTGTTAAACTCTTGATTTATCACAGAGCCGCACCCTCAGCCCCTGCCTTTTTATTTTCAAAGGTAAATCCAATTGTTCTGACAGTTATTACAGCCTGACAGTTATTACAGAACACATTTGTTCCAGGTCTGTAGATTTCAAGTTCAGTCTTGCTTTTAACATTTTCCTTACAGTTTTGGTTGATGGATTGATTTCTTATATAGTAGTATAGTTTACTTATATTATTTGATTTTGTTTTGCTTCGTTTTTAGTTTGTTTTTGCTTTTTGAGACAGAGTATCTCTGTGTAGCTCTGTCTGTCCTAGAACCCATTGTGTAAAAAAGACTAAGAAAGGCCCACCTGCCTCTGTGTCCTAAGTGCTGGATCACAGACTCCTGCCGCCACGTCCAGCTTAATCTCTTTAAATCTGGTACTTTGTGTCACTTGTGCTCCCTACAAGTACCTCCACATAGACACACAGAAAATCATAATTTAAAAGTAAAATAAAATCCTTAAAAAAAAATCGTAGTAATTTCCATCCCACCATTTCCCCTCTTACAATAAATAGTGTCACTGAAGCTTTGAGATAGCAGTCCCAGCTCTGGCAACCTGAATCCAGGTTCAGCCATCACCCCAAATGTGGCCCCAGATTACTGAGACTCATGAGAGTTAGTGCAAAGCAGATGAGAGAGATTTAGTCGATGTGGTCGTACTGAGAAGAGGAACACTAGGGGCCCCGAGTCCGTCTTCTGGGTACTAACATAAGGTTTAGGTTCAAACTGAAGTAAAGAAGTATGTGTCTTTGTCAAGGTGCTGTCTTGCCCACCCCTGATGCATCACTGTCTCAGCCCTGGTCCTATAAAATGGTCTGCTTTGCTAGAGGGTTTCATAAATGGTTAAATTGATCTGGTAATCATGAGGGAAAGGCCTCTCTCTCAAGGTGAATTGAGGAGGGTTGTTGTTAGGGGTGGTTATCTGTCCTGAGAGGTTTCCTTTTTCCTGGAATTCAAGCTAACTCTTAAAGAAAGCCAAAGTACACACGCAAAATGGAAACAGAGATGTGGGGTCTTCTTCCTGCTTTTACTTGCTTTGTGAGCCTGAGGGTAGGGGCTGCTTACCAAAAGTAACTTCAAATGGCCCGTTTCAATGAGAGTTTCACTGGCTTGACTAAGGCCTCCCTCTCTTCAGGCAAAAAGGCACTGATGACCTCATGAGGCTTGTACATACGGCCTGAGATGTTTATCAGTTGGATCTTTTAAATTAATGCTGACTACCAATTGATGATATAAATAAACTCATTCTATGTATTTATCTTGCTTCCAAATATATTTATGGTCTCTACTGTGAGTCTTCTGAAATCTACTTCATTCAGATTTGTTTAATTTTCTAAGCATTTGGTCCTTTGGGGCACAGAACAATGATTATATCGTTTCTAATGAAGATATCATTTATTTTGGTCTTTCTGCATTAATTAGAAAGAAACTTCAAAACAAAGTAGAGTTAGCAAATGGCTCAGCGGGTAAAAGCACTTGCTGTGGAGGCTCATATCTCTAATCCCAGCATTCCTAAAGAGAGAAGGGAAGCAGAGACAGGAGAACATTCCAGAAGTTTATGGGCAAAGGGGCAGAACAAAGTGGGGGGAAAAAATGAACTTCCAACGGTTTTCCTCCGATCTACACATGCTCAAACACACATCTCCACACACTCAAACACACAGAGACATACACATGCCCACACACATGTGTAAAAATGATAATAAATTTTTTTAAAGTGAAATTTTTTAAAGCTAAAATTACATCTACTTTTCCCGAACTTCATAGAATTATTTAGTATCCAATGTGATGGTTATTATTTATGCCTAACAATATTGTTTTACATATGTAGGAATTTTTCATCGCTTTCCATTTAACTTTGAGCTTCTACTGAGAATACCTGCTAAACTGGGAAGCACTTTAATATATTATCTTTGCATTCCTTGAATAATCCCCATTTGATTACACTCGATTTATACAAATAACTGAATGCACTCTGCACTTGTCTGATAAATCCAACTTTATATGATTTTAAGTGCATCACTTAAGATGTCTGAACCTCTAATCTCAAGTAAGACTGCTCATATTTCCTCTGCTCTCGTTGCGTTTAAGCTCCGGTCTCTCGAGTCCTGCATGCACTGTGGGAATCGACTCGGTTTACAGCTCTTCACCGCTCTCAGTTCCGTTTTCTGCGGCGCTTCACTCTGCGCATGTCCAGTTAAGCCTCACGAGATTTCCCCAGATGGGTTTGGAAGCTTCTGTCTTAATGACCGTCATTTTTGGAGCTGTGTGTTGCAGTTTCTGGCTGTACCTGCCTCCAGCTTACTTCCCACCTCAGCAAGGCTTTATGTGGGTTTCTTTTCCACATTCTTACGTCTGAAAATTGCCTTAAGCAATAAGCCCAGAAGATCTGAGGGCTTACTTCACCCATCCTGTCTCCAAGCAATGCCTGCTTCAGAGCCTATTGTCCAAATCTAAAAATAGCTGCTCCATATGTCTTGTCCAGTTTTATTGTGGAAGGTTAAATCTGGTCTTCTCCTCCAAAATGAGGCAGAAATCCTGGTTTCTTTTTTTATAATAATATTACATAATTAAACTTAAAGCTTTGTTTTGCTTCTTTGGCACTACTTGAAGCAATGTGTATATTTTTTATTTTCTTAAAAAAATATATATTCTTGCAGGATGGTGGTGACACAGGCCCTTTAATCCCAGCACTTAGGTGGCAGAAACAGATGGATCTCTGTGAGTTGGAGGCCAGCCTGACCTACAGAGCAAGTTTCAGGACAGCCAGGGGTACACAGAGAAACCCTCTCTGGAAAAACAAACAAACAAACAAAATCTATATAGTCACCTAGATTTTTAAAATTAAAAGAAATTATTCTTACTGTATTTCACAGGCATGGGTGTTTTGCCTGCATGTATGTCTGTGCCTTCAGAGAGCATTGAATTGTCTGTAAATGCAGGTGTGAGAGCCATGTGGGAGCTGAGAATAAAACCTCAGTCCTCTGAAAGATCTGCATGCAGCAAGTGCTCTTGACCATTGGAGTCATCTCTCCAGCCACTAGTTTTTTTTAAATTGTGTGTGTGTGTGTGTGTCCATGTGTCACACCTGGATGGGACAGTCAAAGGAAAGCTTAAATGGTTCTCTCCTTCTACCATGGCATCCTGAAGATCGTACTCTTCAGGGTTGGTAGCAAGAATCTTGACCTGCACAAGTATGATGTCAGAGGACAATTTTTAAGAATTGCTTCTCTCGGGGGCTGGAGAGATGGCTCAGCAGTTAAGAGCACTGACTGCTCTTCCGAAGGTCCTGAGTTCAAATCCCAGCAACCGCATGGTGGCTCATAACCATCTGTAACAAGATCTGACGCCCTCTTCTGGAGTGTCTGAAGACAGCTACAGTGTACTTCCATATAATAATAAATAAATCTTAAAAAAAAAAAAGAATTGCTTCTCTCCTTCCACCATGTGGTTCCCAGTGATCAAGCTCAGGTAATCGGGTTTTTAGGCAAGTGCCTTTACCCATCTACACTTTAAGCTTTCAAGATATTTTCTCCCATTATTACCACTGCCAGATTTAGCAAAAACCAGCAAGTTTTTTTTTTTACAGTGCAACTTGAATTTGAGAAAAGGAATAATCATGTCAGTGTAAGTATGTCCCAAGTATGCTAAGAACTTACACTGAGCAAACAACTCACCTGAAATCTAAATTGAATTTGAGCATGTGTTATTTTATATAGCAAATCTATCTATTAAGGGTCATTGTAGAAAAAGAAAATCAGAAGTTTCCATTTTATTTGTTAAATACAGTGTTTTTGCAGAATGGGTAGGTAGATTTCTTAAAATATAAAAAAAATTTGTCATGTATTTATCAAATTATCACATTCTTACTTAATTTTGTGATTAATTTTGTCATTCTTTCTGTAGATTCCCAAGCTAATTGTCTTATTTGTTTGCATGAAAATCATTAAAATGTTGAAAGCCATGACTTTTGCTCTGCATTGGGCTCTGTTCCCATCCTGGGCATTTTTCAATGAACAGAGCTCATTTGCATTAATTGCTAGAGCGTTTCTAATCTAGGTTATTTCCTCTCCATTCAAGAGCCTTTAGAAGAGGTTCTGTTTGTTTTTCAAATTTAAAGTGGTTTCCATTATTTTGTTTTACCATTTTAAATATATTACTTAGGGCTTTTGATCAGAGCCTGGGTCTTATAGTGCTTCAATTGGGGTGAAGGTGCTAATGCTTTTTTCAGGTCAAATGCATAATCACATTTTGTATATGTTCTATAAGCAAAAGGGAAAATACACATTTTCCGTGTATTTGTGTTGAACAGAGAAATACAACAAAGGCAAAACAAACAAATGAACAAAAAGATTGCTTAATGATATTATTCAGTCCTTCAAATTCAAACTTGGATTTGACCCAGTTTATCCTGAAAAAGAATTTGGCAACTGGAAACAACGTGGAACTCACCCACCCCACACCCTGCCACTCCAGCCGCAAATACAACAAGTTTTATGCTCCGTGATTTATGAAGTGGTCTTCAACAGGGCTGAATTGCTATAAAAAGGTGTCCTCTTACCGGGATTTATTAGATAATGCATTACTGAAAACCAATTAGCCCCTGTTCAGAACACAGTAAAGGCCAAAAACATGAATGAGATTATGTAAAGTGCCCAATACAAGCCACAGGGCCACAGTCTTCCCCATTTGCCCATTCTGCCACATGAGAGGCATGGGCTCCTGGTCTTCCTGGATGGTCCCTTAAACACCATAAAAGCACAGAGTAGCTCTGAAGTATTTTCACTTAACTTTCCAGAGAAGCAATATCCAGAGATGTACGTTCTTCAAACACATCTTAGGGAAGAACTCAGAGTCTAAAGTTGTTAGAGTCAGGATCTAACAAATGAGAACTAGCCAATCCCATGAACAGAAGAACCCAGGAAACTTACAAAGGGAATTGTCTTCAGTTTTCAAGTCTGTCGCTTATAAGTGTCTCTGACAAAAGCAGGCTATAATTCTTGTCTTTTCCCCCCATGCCTTCAGTTTATTCACAAGCACATTTAGCACATGTAGACTTCATATGCTTACATGTGCTTTGATCTCTTCATCAGAGAGCACACATCTTACAAAACATTTTCATTCTCCATTGGATGATTAAATTTAAACAGCCTTATTAGTTTGGTATTCTTTTAGAACTAAAAAAAAAGAGAGAGAGAGAGAGAAAGATGTCTCTTTTTATTATGTGAGTGTGATCGTGTGTGTGTGTGTGTGTATGAGTCTGAGATGCATGTATTTGCACATGTATGCAGTATCTAGAAGAGAAAGATGGATTTGCTGGAACTAGAGTTAATAGCTGGTTCCTAGTATATGTGCTAGGAACTGAAAGTGGGTCATCTGGAAAGACAGAAGTACTCTCACCTGCTGAGCCATCTTTCCAGCCTTCTGTAGTGAGGATCACACACACACACACACACACACACACACACACACACACACACACACAAAAGTACCACCCAGACCCAACATATCATAGCCAGAAACCACCACTTTTGGCCCACTGAAAATTCCAGGACCCTCTTCATACGGGCTAGAGTGGGCTCCCTTCCCTCACAACACAGTTATCCCCTGCCTATATTGTAATTTCAAAGACAAAGTTGTCTAAGGTTTTTGGTGCTTGGTAGTGGATTGCCCCCAACTTTTAAAATACTTCTTGACCTGCCTGGACCATGCAGAGATTTTACAGCTGTAAGAACTTAAAGGCAGAGCTTTTCTCTCTCTGACATTTGGTTCTACAGCTTTAAATGGGGAATACCTGGTCTGGCTAGGTAACTCAGGGAGTAAAGGTACTTGCCTCGAAGCCCGATGACTGGCATTTGATCCCTAGGATCTACATGGTAAGAGAAAATCAACTCCTAATTGTTGTCTTCTGACCTTACTTACCATGGTGTGTTCATACCCCACCCCTCCACCACCACTATCATACACACACATAGAGAAACAGAGACAGAGAGAGAGGGAGACAGAGAGACAGACAGACGCAGAAAGTAAAACTAAGTTGGGACTGATGGGGTGCTTTCATCTAAGAATGACGTATTTTGGTTCACACAAAAAAATATTCAAACCTGATGCTCAGTAAATATCACCCCATAGCTAGATGATATTTGCTGCTCTGAACCTTGGTTTGGCAGAATCTGTGAACAGACATGATTTTTCATGGGACTGTCCCCTTCCCACCCCCCTCCAATGTGGTCTTCAAGCTTTCCTAGAACAGTGTTGTCCATACCTTCGGCAGTGGTCAGCCCAACGCAGGACCCAGATGATCGGCTGCTGTGTCCTAAATACTGCAATTATATTCCATTTGAAAACCTGATTACCAATCTCACCCAATAGCATTGATGTGTGCCAGAAAGTCCTGGATGGGTTTCTCTCCAAAGGTCTCTCTCCTACTCTAGTAGGCCGGCAGTGCTAACTCAATACACCTTGAAGAAGTTTTACAGTTAAAATGCAGGTTTTCTTGGAAATCATGATGCTGTCTTTCAAAAACATCTTAGAATCATGTTGTATCTAGCAACAATACCTAGTTCACTGGAATATATAAATATTTTTTCAAAGATTTATTGATTTATTTTATGTATATGAGTACACTGTAGCTGTCTTCAGACACACCAGAAGAGGGCATTGGATCCCATTACAGATGGTTGTAAGCCATCATGTGGTTGCTGGGAATTGAACTCAGGACCTCTGGAAGAACAGTCAGTGTTCTTATCCACCGAGCCACCTCTCCAGCCCCCTAAATAAATATTCCTTAAAAGAGATTGAAAAGAATGTTAAGGGTGGCCTATTAGGGGTAGGGGACTTGTTTAGCATGCAAAAGTCCTGGGTTTGACCCCCAGCATTGTGGAAAAATACATATTGATAAAATTAAAGAAACCACGATACTAAAAAAAAAAATTATCTGTGTGTGCACATGCTTGTGGTGTGTACAGATGTGTGCATAGGTACCCAAGGACACACATGCAGAGGACAGAGATGAGCAGCTAGTGTCCTGCTCTATCATGGTTCTGTCTTTATTCCTCTGAGACAGAGTTCTCAGTGAAGCTGCACCACACCGCGCTGTGCAATCAGCTCCACCAGGCTGTTCTATAGGTGCTGGGTGTCTGAACTTTGTTGGGTGTGGGGTCATGGACTTGCAATCCCAAGATGGGGGAGGTAGAGGCAGGAGGATCATGAGTTGGAAGCCAGCCTGGACAACATAACAAGACTTTCTTTTGTCTACTCTTTCTTTCTTTCTTCCTTTCTTTCTTTTTTCCTTTCTTTCTTTCTTCTTTTTTTTTTCTTTCTTTCAAATTTAATTCAGAGAAAAACAACTTGAAAGTGACTGCCAGAACAAGGGGCAAACCAACTGCTAAAGGGAGCAGGGTGGTCGCACTGAAGGCAAGGCTGGAGACAGGAGAACAAGTCACTGAGCTGGAGTTTGTAAGTTACTTGCAAATGAACTTCTTTGAGGATGGAAGGATCAGAATGCATGAACTTCTCTCTGTGAGTGCCCAGCACATCTCAAGAGTCAAAGTCTCTACTTTCCTATACAGCATTCCACTTCTATCTAAGTTAATTCTCAATGGAGGGCAACTAGGACAATACCATTGCCCCGAATGCAGAGCATGGGGATACATATACACACACACATACACATACACACACATACACACACATACACATACATATGCACATACATATATATGAATCCATTTTCATGCTGTGTCACACATGCATATGTTCATGAACACATAAAATAAACATGATTTTAAAAGTATAAGATTAGCTCTAAATGAGAAGTTGCAAATACCATGAACACTTCTAAGAACTTGGTGTAATGAAGAAGCCTAAAAACTCTAATAACTAGTGTTCATTGAGTGATCTTTAAGAAAGAATATCCAAACACATGCCCCGTACCGAGAAAAGCCTTTTGCGTTGTATACTTTTCCCTTTTTGTTCTAACACAAATTCAATTTACTTATTTTACTTAGGAAGCAAGAAACAGCTCCCTCCTCACACTGTTCCTTTCCTACCTTGTCAACAGTGCTCCGAACAAGGATGATGATGCTAACAGAAGAATTAAAAAAAAAAAAATTCCACCCGTGAGACATGCTATTCTTAGACAAACAAAATACTTCAGAAGAAAAAGACGAGGCATCTGCAGGTGCCCACGGATACACAGTACCTTCTAGAGATGCTCTGGAAGAGCAAGCAGGAAAGGATTCCAGTAAACTTGCAGGGTTGCTTAAACCGATGAGACAGTTAGCCCCTGACATAACTGCTTTAATAAAAGAGTTAATGATGGACAAGGAACTGGCAAAAAATGCTTCCCTTTACAACTTTGCTTGACAGACTATGACAGTGATCTTGTTACTTGGAAAAGTGCTAGGTTGATGGGTAACTTTTATGCAAATAGTCCATCAACAGTATAGATGCCTGTGTAGGCCAGGCCCAGAACATGTCTGCCAGGAACTTGCAAATGTTTTGTATTTTTTTATACACATGTACAAATACAGCCATTAAGTAAATACAAGATCCCTGATTTATGGAATAACCAGAGGGAAAATATTCTTTTCTTAGTTTCAAATAACAGGATGATTATTGCTTGTGTTTGGCTCGAGTCTGCTGTTGTTGAAGGAAGCTTACTTCTGTTTCTTTTAAAAATCTGTGTCTTGTTCCCTCTCCTTATCTTCCCTGGAACTGGAACCATCTCTTTCTCAGTGTCCATCAGCATGTAAATATTTTGCTACTTTTTTTTGAGTTAGAAAAAAACCAACATATACAGACTTCATGATCCCTGCCAGCAATGAGCTCACTTCTCTATCTGTGTATTGACCCTTCAAGAGTCTACTTCCCTTTCCCTGGTCCGGGGACACCCCACCCCTACTCCAACTACCAAGACCATGGGCCTAAGAGTTTCAAATATACAGCCCCCAAAAGTTTTTCTCCCTAAACTCCTATTTTCTGCCCTTAACATCTGGGGTTCTCTCAGAACCTGCATCCAGGAAAGCTCCAACAGTTTCTGGCAGGTGCTCTGGTCCAGCCTCACAAACTGCTTCAACTGGGCCTGCACACTCCTACCCCAAAATGGTACCAAAACCTAGACAGCACTGAAGCAACCAGCTCTTCCTGGACTTGTCCAACATTCCAGCTTTTTCCCACACTCCAAAACTGTGCCCCAATGTCAGCAGGAAGTAGTCATGGATGTTTACCATGTCCCTTATTCATTTATAGTCAACAAAAGGATAGTGTTGGACCCCAGGACAAGGTACTGAGGTGCATATTTTACATATCAAAGCAGACATGGTCTCCAGGTTCTCCCAGCATCCCTCAGGCCCTATCTGACATATCTTGGCCCCAATCTTGAACTTTCTAGTCCAGGGGCTGGGCTGCCCTTTCCCCAGAGGCTTCTCCTTATATAATCCAGATTGTCTTTCCCTCTCCCTTCTGCTCCTTCTTTTTTTCTCTGCTAGAGCCCTTTCTCTTCCTCCTTCCCGCTCTCCCATGGCACCTTCCCTGGCCTCAGTCCTTGGGGCCAGTGAACTCACCCACCAGAGAGGAGCTTCCCAATAAACCTGCCTTTAATCTAATCTAATCTGGCTTGATTTGGCTCATTTCACTGGCAGAGAAATAACCTATCAAAGAGAGAGATGTCTACACATCTAGTCTCTGCTTCTTAAGCCATTCCAGTTGACCTCCACTGGCAGACTGGAAACCTTCCGAGGAACACTGCCAGCAGCCTCCATCACACCAAACACCATGCTCAGATTCCAGTCTTCAGTTTGAACGTTCCTCAACTCTCAACACAGATCAAAGAAGTGGGAAGTTTCTTCTCAAAAGAAGCCCACTCCCTTCTTTTCCAAATAGTTTCTCCGTTGCCTTCTAAGAAGGACTGCTTGCCTCTCAGTTGGATGGGCCACTAGATTTCCTTTGCCCTCGCTGGTGTGGCCTACTTCTCTAAACATTTGAAATCCTAGTTTTCACAAAGTACTCTTAGGCTTTATACTATACTCAATCACCACGTCTTTTTATGTAGTTCATAATTATCACATTTTTAATGATTCCAACATTTATGTATTTCCCTGACTTTCTTCCTGTATTCCAGACTCATTTATATAACTGCCTACTCGACTTTTCCTTTCAGACCTCTATTAGATATTGCAAATCTAACATCCACAAAGGAAAACCCTTATCCACCCTGCCTCTCCAGAACATCACTTCCCCATTTTCTGCATGTTGCTAAACAAAAGCCCCAATTACCCACTATACTGGTTACTCTTCTGTTGCCATGATAAAATACGAAGACCAAAAGCAACTTAAGGAAAAAATGTGATGGCTTAGAGTTGCAGAGGGTTAGATGTCCATTATGGGAGGGAATGGATAGAGTAGGAGAGAGAAGATGAAAGATAACATCTCAGTCCCCCACCGGAAGCAGAGAGAGAGAAGCAGACGTGGGGTGATTTTGTAAACTCTCAATGCCCTCTTCTAGTGACATACTTCCTCCATACTTTCCTTCACATCCTCAAAGTCCCATAATCTTCCCAAACAGCACCACTGATAGGTTATTTCTCTGCCAGTGAAATGAGCTGATTCAAACCAGATTAGATTAGATTAGATTAGATTAAAGGCAGATTTATTGGGAAGCTCCTCTCTGGTGGGTGAGTTCACTGTCCCCAAGGACTGAGGCCAGGGAAGGTGCCACTTAGGCTACAAATAGAAGAGTTTCGACTTTTCCCTCGAATCCTAAATCTTATCCTGCGATAGATAGTTGGTATACATACTGTAAACAAAGCCTGTCTCCTTTTCATTACCATTCCCTGAACTACTACCATCAATGACCAGGTATCATGATCCCTTATGTAGTGTCTCTTCCTAGGAGTTACCCCGCTCTCAACTCTTTTCTCCTTCCCTCTGTTCTTCACCCAGCAATCTGACTCAAAAACAAAGAAACAAACAAAAGAAAACATTATCACACTTATTTCCTAACCATAATCCTCCAACTCTAGAGGCTAAAGTTAAATTGTAAGCTCCACTTGTCCATGGACAGATAACTTCCTGGAATGTCAGGCACTGTGGTTCTTATGAGAAAACAAGTCATGTGTTTCCACTTCAATAAGCAGAGTTGATTGCCCCAATTGCACAGGGCAAGCTTGATAACACATAGGCAAGGAATAGAGATAAATAGGCAGGAAGTAGGTCAGGATGCTCACTCCAGATTGAACGAAGGCTGGAAGTACCATAGCCTTGGGGGAAGGGGTTGCCTTTATAAGCACCTGACTCACCTAAATTCAGGGCCATTTCTCTGGGAATCCTGGATATGAACCTGGCCAGTATCCATCTTCCTGGCCAGTATGAAACTGATCTTTTTCCTGGCAAGTCTTAGGTTTAGCAAAATCTTTTGTTTTTCACAATTCAGATAACCTGATACAATCTAAACTAACCCATTTTCACTTGGTTAATTGCTTTACTGCATTCCAATCTGTGTTCAAGTTAATCCATCTTCAAAGTAGCTTTCCTAGCAAACTGATCTAGAACAGCTCTCCTCTACTCCTCACTCGCTGTCTTTGAAAACTACTTTTTCCCTTCCTCTGTTGTGTCACAACAGTGGTGATTCATGAGGGGAATGTGTTCCATGCTGAGAGAGAATAAAATCTCTGGCCTAGGTGAAAACCTAAGGTCAACATTCCAGTGGCACAGGTGGATGACCTGACAACGACGGAGTCTTCAGGAACATGTCTTCTCCTCAGGCAGGGCTGAAGAGAAAGGAGGAGTAAATTTTTCTTTAATGCGATGACTCACTTCGTCCCAGAATTCCACCCTAGTACAGTAGTTTATAGTGCTGCAGTTATTAGAGAGTGGTTCACTTTTCAGGGCCATTCAGAAAAGTATAACTTCCTTTTCTTCTGTTTCTTTCAAAGCTTGCTTTTCCTAACACTATAGGCTTTTTTCTGTTCAGCTGGGCCTCCTCTTTCTGTAAACCCATCTCTTTGTCATGTATCTAATTGTCTGCCGTGAGAAAGTTCTCCAGGCAGGCTTAACTCAAATGAATGACTTGTGTTCCTTCTTTCTTTTCTCTATGTTCCACCCTGGCTGCAAGGATTTACAGTTGGCCCATCCTGGGGTGGGGGGGGGGGGTCTCTAATAAAATCATCCTGTGTTCCATTGGAGGGCCCAACTTGCCCACTCCCCCAAATGATGGTTGGTTCTCTCTCTCTCACTCTCACTCTCTCTCTCTCTCTCTCTCTCTCTCTCTCTCTCTCTCTCTCTCTCTCTCTCTCTCTCTCTCTCCAACCCAATTCTCCTGGAAAGCCTCCTTCCAAAGAAACAGGTGCCAAAAAGCAGAGGCCCAGATTCCTGATATTTCTGATAGCTGACCCTACCAGCCTCACCTGAAGTCAGCAGCTACCCAAGCCCCCTCCCCCACCCCCTGCTCAAACCCAGCACGTAACAGACACATCATTTTCCTATAGTCTATAAAACAACTTCTGCTCCACAATCTGCCTTTGACTTCTTTCAGTCTTGTCCCCTGAGACTGGTGAACTCTTCTGGGAGTCTATTCCCAAATAAACCTGCCTTTTTCATTTTTAATTTGGCTGAATTGGCTTATTTCTTCAGTGAAGAAAAACCTATCTCCTTGAGCTTCCGTTTCAGTCCATTCTTAAATTATTTTATTAATAAGACTAAGAACACCAAGAGGAGACCTCTGATTTCCTCTGAAACATGGAGCAGTCACAAAGGAACTCCCTTAAATTTTCAGTAACAATAGCACCTACCACAATGGATGCAGTAGACTTGGCAAACAGTAATTTAAGGATGTGGGCTATAGGGCAAAACTTCTGAGCTATAGTTTACCCTGTCTGCAGTGTTCTAGGACTGGAACATAATAGTCATCAGAAAGACAGGAGAGACTTCATCAGACAACTGATGGAAGCAGGGTCCCACAGATAAACATTAGGCTGAGTTGGAGGAGCCCTGTTGAGAGGAAAGAAGGGTCAAAGGAACCAGAGGTGTCTGGGACATGGCCACCGAGGGATTCACGGGGCTCACAGAGATATGGGAGCCTGTAGGTCTCTGACCTAGGTCCTCTGCTCATGTATAAAATGTTATGGCTGAGTAGCTAGGTGTTCTTGTGGAATTCCTGGTGGTAGGAGCAGGGGCTGGCTCTAGCTCTTTTGACTGCTTGTGGGACCCTTTTCCTCCTGCTGGTTTGGTTTACCAGCCACGATGTGATCTTATTGTAGTGTTGGTATTTGATTGACATCCCTGGGAGGCCTGCTCTTCTCTGAGGGGAGGTGAAAGCAGAGTGAATTTGAGGGACAGGGGTTGTAGGCCAGGGGAGGTGGGGAACTAGAGGGAGGGAAAACTGTGGTTGGGATGAGAGGAGCATAAAAATAAAAACGAAAATTAGAAAAGACTGTGTGCTGTGGAGCAAGAACGCACTTGCTGCTTCTGCAAAGGCTATGAGTTCAGACCTCAGCAGGTCGCTCACAACCATGTGTAACGCCAGGTCTAGGAAATCCAATGCCCTCTTCGGGATTCCACAGGTACCTGCATACTTAGGGCTTTGCACTCACAAAAAGAAGCATAAAAAAGACTTATTGTCTTAAAACAAAGACATAAGTTAAGACTTTGTTTTTTTAAAGAAAGAGAATAAAGACTGTACTGCAATCTCTGATGGCCACTGTATCCTGATATCTTTTTATTAAACACTATGAGATAGTTATAGATGAGTAGGAATTAGCAAATCTTTCATCTTTCTGGACAACAACAAGAGTAAAACTGATTGAATCCATGCAGTAAAAGTAGGTTCTTAAGAGACATAGCTTATAGTTAAGACATATATGTGTAGATAATTTTTAATTAAAACACATATAAAAATAATTTATAATTTAAAAAGTAATTCTCAGTATCTGTTTTAACCACAAGCACACACACACACAAAAAAATGAAAACTCATAGTAAGTGGGGGGGGAAAAAAACAAGTAAATCTGAGATACTATTATTTACCTAAAATGGTTAAAATTAACCCCCTCCTCCCCATTGAAATGTACTAATACCAAATGTTTGTCTGTGTGTGCTTCAGGGAGAAGATTAAAGCATCTAGCAATATCTATTGGAATGTAAATTAGAAGGATCCTCTTTACTAATTCTCTCCAAGATGTAGACATACCAAAGACACATCTGACTGGTGAGATAGCTATGTGGGTTAAAAACAAAAACAAAACTGCCTGGCGGTGATACTGAGAACCAGAGTTCGATCCCCAGAAACCAGGGAGGTTGGGAGGAGAACCAACTCCTGCAGCCCTCACGAGCTCTTTCTTGACTGCCAAGTCTACTGCAGAGAGCACTGCATAGTCAGATGAGGAAAGTGGTTGTAAAAGAATTACAGTTCTTTTACAAAGAATGCTGCTGTGTTTGAGCACACAAAGCACTTTGGAAATGTCTGCGATTATTGTTGCATCAGAAGTAAACCCAGGATAGAAAGAAATCCATTAACAAGTGTTTTGCCTAAATGCTTTCTCAAGGCAGCCACTCAGGGATACATTTGAAGACACAAAACATAGGAGATCCAATTATATCTACCCGATAAGAAATACTTTAAGTGTCCGACGAGTGCTAATCACAGAAAACCATCAGAGAAAGGCAATTCCTGACACAAGCAAAAAGGAAACTTTTCCCTCAAGGACAAAAGTCTGAAAATTTGCTTTTATAACACCCTTTTTAGAACCATCCAAAATAACTCCCCTATATTTACACGTGCAAAGGTCATAATGACAAACTTAAGGTTTGCTGCCAGCCTAGACAATCTCAAAAGACTTGGGTCTTTCAATCACTTTTAACCTCCTAGCAAGAGGTCAGAGCCTATTATTTCAAACCTCGCTTGTAACGGTCAGAGAAACCCACATCTACATTTTAGCTTTAACAATCTGTCTCCTTGTTTTTCTAAAGATCCTTCAGCTCAAGAAGACTCGTGTGGAGGTTCCGGCTTTGCATAAATCTTTGCTTTTCAGCTAAAAAGTGAGAAGGTGTCTGTAAAACAATGAGCCACTAACATCCTATGATTGTCCAGCACTTCCTCTTCCCCCCAGGAGCTGACTTTGTCCTTTCAAATGCCTTTAATCCAGCCCTGAACAACAAAAGTAAAAGCAGGTGTTGAGAATTCTCTTCCAGCTAATGCCCAGCTCAGGGAGAGAGCATTTCAGAACAAACCCGTATACTAAATGCAGTCTTTGTACAACTCTATGAAGAGGATATTGAACCGTGTACAGGAGAGTTTGAGAAAGCTGTCTGTGGTGTGGAGGGTATCGTTTAAAAGGTGGATTGCTTCATCTTCCAGGCCAGTAAAAAGAGAGCAAACAGGCTTCTTCACCTTGAACCAAACCTGTGGGCCTGAAGATTTCTGGTTGAAAACTATGCAGTCTGTTTTCCCTTAGTCCTGAAAAAATAAACAAAATAAAATAAAAAAATTAAAATCCCCAGCTAGCTAGTACTTAGCGCCCTTTTTGTTGGCAGAATTCTCCTGTCAGGGCTCTGTGTTTGTAGTAGGTACCTAAGCACAGAGTTAAAGAGTAGAGACCATACATGTTTCAGAGTGACTTGCTTATTTTATCCTGTTAAGGGCAAAACTGTAGGCTTGCTTCCTGTTGACCCTGATGCATATGCACCATGTGCCTTGAGGTAGAATCCTTGGAGTGTTGTCTCAGGTCAAGTGGAATCCTATCAGCAAATTCTTCAGAGCTCAGTTCTTCTCTCCTTCAGAAGGAGTTTAAATTACCTTATTAGTGACAACCGATATAAGCCTGATTGCCACACAGTGATTACATAGTGTTTTATTAATTACTTGCAGCCATCAATTAAATTTTCTGAGAGAGCAAGGTAATTTTATGTGTGGGATCATTTTTTTTTATAATGAAAGAAAATGTCAGTCCCTAGAATAGATTTCCTTCGCACGTACTCCCACTTTCCCCTTTTCTTGTGGTCCTTGCTGGGAAGCCACACCCCAGTGTACACTGGGGTTCTACCCACTCAGTTCTACCCATTGCTCAGCTCAGAGCTCATCGGCACCTGGCAATCGACTTGCCTGCCTGGTTCCTGCCTGATTACATACATTTTGTTTCGTCTTTCTTGGTTTCCCTCAGGACCTACCTTAGTCCAGTGTGACACTCAGAATGTGCTGTTGATAACATGTCGTTTGTAGTCAGAGTCACCATGCAGGTTAGCTTGTAATCATGTGTTGTTGTTATGTTGTTTGTCTCCAAGTTATAAGTGTGACTCTGATACACACGACTGAAATATATGCTTCCTTTAAGGGGAAAACCAAGGATTATATTTCCTTAGTACACACTACAGTTAACAGATAACCAAAATATGCTAAGAGGAGTGGAATGGAACTTTTTCTTTTATTTTATGTGTATGAATGTTGTAAGTGTTGTTATGTTGTTTGTCTCCAAGTTATAAGTGTGATTCTGATATACACAACTTTTTCTTTTAATTTGTTTTATGTGTATAAATGTTTTGTCTTCGTGTGTGTGTGTGTGTGTGTGTGTGTACACCATGTGTGTGTCTGTTGTCCTCAAAGGCCAGAAACAGGCATCAGGTTCCATGATACTGGAGTTACAGATGGTTGTGAACCACTATGCGGGGGTCAGAAATTGGAAACAGGTCCTTTGCAAGTATAGCCACTTAACCACTGAGCCCCTGGAATAGAATTATTAAACGTCTCCATGTGCCACATGAATTATGCTCAGATAGATTCTGGGCAAACCCAGAATCCTCTTTGTAACTCTGGAAAAGCCACTAAGTCTCTGAGTCTCTGTTTATCTGAAAAATGTAAAACCAGTAGCAGCCCCTGGCACAGCCCAGCTGTGTCATGCTGTAAAGACTACGTGAGATCATATGATGGCGGTGTCGAAGTAGGAAGCTCTTAGCAAGAAAATCCTCATCCTGTGCTTTGTTCCCAAGCACTTGCACAGACTGAATATTTATCTAGTCAGTTTGTCATCTTTGTTTGATGTCTTAAGTCTATAAGTTATGATAAATATCCTTTTAAAAAATAGTTAAAGTGTGAGATAATTAAAGAGATCCCAAAGGTCCATTAGGCTTGGTGTTTCCAAGTGACCACAGGCCAATCTGCAGACTGAGTTGCCCAAGGTCACCTGGTGACTGGAGAGCTTTGTAGGGTGAGTCTAAAGAGGTAGGCAGGGTGAACTGCATAGGGCCATGTGGGTCAAGTTAGCAGATCAGAGTATTTTCCTGCTTCTTTTGAAAACCAGTGAGGACTTTTAGGCAGGAAAGTAATGGGATTGAAGTACATACCAGTACAAATTATCCTGGCTGGAAAATTATATCAAGAATGTTGAATTCTTGAATAAGAAAAGAAAAACCTACAATCAATAACATTCTACACTTGTGTGAAGTCAACTATACATTCTTTTTCACTACACATTACTGTTGGATTTCAAGGTCAAAACAAAGGCTGAACTGCATATTTAACACACCAAAGTAGACCTGGCCTCCAGGTTCTCCCAGTATCCCTCAGTCCCTACCTGGCATGCCCTGCCCTATTCCCTGAACTTTTCAGCTGGGTTCCCCTACCCTAGAAGTTCTCCCTCTCCCCCTCTCCCCGTCTCCCCCTCTCCCCCTCCCTCTCCCCTTCTCCCCCTCCCCCTCTCTCTCCCCCTCCCTCTCCCTTTCCCTCTCTCCCCCCTCCCCATCTCTCTCTCTCCCTCTCCCCCTCCCTCTTCCCTTCTCCCCCCTCCCTCTCCCCTCCCTCTCCCTTTCCCCCTCTCCCCCCTCCCCATCTCTCCCTCTCCCTCTCCCCCTCCCCATCTCTCTCTCCCTCTCCCCCTCCCCATCTCTCTCTCCCTCTCCCCCTCCCCATCTCTCTCTCCCTCTCCCCCTCCCCATCTCTCTCTCCCTCTCCCCCCTCTCCATCTCTCTCTCCCCCTCTCCCCCTCTCCCCCTCCCTCTCCCCTTCTCCCCCTCTTCCCCTCCCTCTCCCCTTCTCCCCCCTCCCTCTCCCCCTCCCTCTCCCTTTCCCCCTCTCCCCCCTCCCCATCTCTCCCTCTCCCTCTCCCCCTCTCCCCCTCTCTCTCTCTCCCTATCCCCCTCTCCCCCCTCCCCATCTCTCTCTCTCCCTCTGCCCCCTCCCCCTCTCCCCCCTCCCCCTCTCCCCCCTCCCCCTCTCCCCCTCCCTCTCCCCTTCTCCCCCCTCCCTCTCCCCCTCCCTCTCCCTTTCCCCCTCTCCCCCCTCCCCATCTCTCTCTCTCCCTCTCCCCCTCTCCCCCTACCTCTCCCCTTCTCCCCCCCTCCTTCTCCCCCTCCCTCTCCCTTTCCCCCTCTCCCCCCCTCCCCATCTCTCCCCCTCCCTCTCCCCCTCTCCCCCTCCCTCTCCCTCTCCTTCTCTCTCTTTTCCCCCTTCCTTGTCTCCCTCCCCATGGTGACTTCCCTGGCATCCTTCCTTGGGAAGAGTGAACCTACTCAAGAGTGGCTTCCCAATAAACCTGCCTTTATATACTTTAATTTGACTTGAATTCTCTCATTTTACCAGCAAAGAATAGCTTATCAATTTCAGTACTGTGGAGCTAGAGATGTTGGCTCAGTTGGTAGAGTGCTCCCCTAACATGTACCAGGCCCTCGGTTTGATCCCCAAGATCACATAAAGCATGTAGATATAGATATTATAGATAAAGATATTATAGATATAAAGGAATGAAGATAAATGATGGCACATATCCAGAACCAAGGAGTTCAGAGATAGGAGGATCAGAAATATAACATCCTCCATAGCATAGGAATTTTGAGGTCATCTTGGGCTACATGATGCTTAAACAAGCAAAAGTAATTATAGCAGTGAATGTTATATATAGTGTCTAAATTTATTACATATGACACATCCTTGTACACATTATTTATAAACACATATAACTGCTCAGGTCTGTGTAGTACATGTTAAAAGTTAAGTATTGTCATTTAATGAATTCACAAATTAAGATTGTAGCTGAGGAAAACTGCATAGTACACTGGCTAGAATTAAGATGTAAATGGCACTATTGAGGAGGTACACTGGGAGCCAGGTGTGATAATGGGGGTGTATAATTCTAGTACTTGGGAGGCTCAAGAAAGGATGATCTTATATTCAAGTCCAGTCTCCACACCGATGACCTCTCTCAAAAGACCAGAAACGAACAAGGCCCCAAAGAAGTCTCTGTGTATTGTTTATGAAATAGGAGAAAGATTAAAATTATAATAATATAATTATGCATGCATATATTGAAGATTGGGAAATACATCTGGATGTATAGTGTAGCCATAATGGGCTGTAAAACAACCACAAAAAAAACCAATCTAGATCCAGGTATACTGAAATGAAATAGTGTTAGACTGTTATTAGGAAGGAGGAAAGAATGTTACAGAATCATAATAAATCTTTTATGAAAACAAAATATGCATATATACATATATACACATATGCACATATACATATATACATGCATACGTACATACACATATATGTGTATCTATACATGTATACACGTATCCACATATACACATACACACATACACACATACACATATACATATGCAAATACTTTCTGTTCTACCATTGGAGAATGGCAATGCTGGAGGATGCAGAGTTATTCACTTTTTCCTTTGGATGTTTCTAACTGGATTCTTCAGCACCCATGTGTGGCAATTTACAATTAAAACCAAGCGATCAAAACTAGTTAAAAAAATAAAATAGGAATATTTCTTTAGATGTTTTCAACAGAATCAGTTATTCCATTAAAAAAAAAACCCTCAAGCAAGACACAGACAATGAAAGAAGTGAAAAGAAGCTTGACAGAAGCTTTCAATTTAGAAAACAGCGGTGTTTGATAAAGGAATTTCCTGTTAATTACTGTTAGGCAGAATTAGGGACCTTTTTTTTTTGTCATTATTGACCAGATAATACTATCTGATGTCACAGTAACTGATGATTTCTGCAGGGCCTGGGGATAGAGGGAACGATTTGTACCTTATTCTGGGATGGCCTCCTCTTAGCAATTCCTCTGCCGGCTTTCACTTACTTTTTCAAAAAAAAAAAAAATATTAACAGCTTTTGTTGGCATTTCCTCTAGGCTCCGCCCCACAGTTACCTGGCAACAGCCCCGTGTGCCTGACTCACTATAAAAGGAGCTGCTTGCCCCCTCCTCACTGTCTTGCTCTCTTCTTCTCTTGCTCTTGCTCCTTACCCTCTTCCCTCTCCCCATTCCCCTCCCCTCTTTCCCCACGTGCTCATGGCCAGCCTCTACTCCTCTACTCCTCTAAGCCTCTACTCTGCTTTATCTCTCAACTCTCCTCCCCATGCCCTGGATAAACTATTCTATACTATACCTTCCTGTGGATAGTACCTCAGGGGAGAAGGGACGCCTCAGCCCGAGCCCACAGAGGCACCCTTCCCCCACACCTTACTGAGCCTCCACCAAACATATCCTTGCCTTCCTTTATAAAACATAACAGCTTTGATCAGAATGGATGTAGAAATGGCAATCATATTAAAATAAATCATATATCCTGTATTTGTCCACAAATGTCTGAAGAAAATTGTGAAACTTCTTTGGCATCTTTTGTAATTAGAGGGACAGGCTAACAATAATATAGTATTAAGATGTTAATATAGACATGAAAAGTTCAAGCCACGTCATTCGACATGATTCATTTCTATGGCTCAGTTGAATGACAGGTCCCAAAATACCAGTCTTGTCATTCAACAACATTAATAGAGCTACTTGAAAATTATACCAACAAACTAGTCATCCACTGATGAAACTCACTGTCTTGTAGACTAGAATTACTGAAAATATGTACTCCAGAATGATAATATTGAGAGCATTTTATATGCCTCATGCTTTTAAAACGAGTATAGGTCAATAGCTAAGTAAACTTAAAGGATGCTAAATAAGATTTCGTTAGGAAACATTTTAAATTAAGCTGCCTGCTCTGGCAGGGATCCAGATTCAGGTCCCAGCACCTACCTGGCAGCTTACAATCCCCTATAACTTCAGTTCCAGGGGGTCTGATGCCCTCTTCTGGCCTCCGCAGGCGCCAGGTCTGTACATGGAACATATGAATGCACATAGTCAAACAGCTGAAGAGATGAAATTAAAATAAATACATAGCTTTTAAAAATTAGACTTTGCAGGGACATAAATATGCTAATGTGAATTTTGAATATCCAAGCTGTTTATATAATTAGTGCGTTCAGATTCCAGATTTATTTTTCTGTGAGACCCTGTTTTAATGATAATGTTAAGAGACTATTGGTCCTTTGGAACCAACACACTGACACACTAACACAGCCCCATGGGCACTAGGACTAAGTGCCCAGCCTTGAATGGGACATCTGTAACACAGCTGCTTCACCTGAGGCTCAGGGAAGATCAAGGAAGAGGAAGATTATAAGAGCTAGAGGATCAAGACAATTGTTGCAAAATAATGTCTTCTGGATGTGACATAAGATCCCAACAATATGGCTGCCCGCACAAGACGTGCAAAGATCAAACTAGTCAGCATGCTACATAAATGGGAGGAAAGCTGACAAAGCCCCAGTCTTTGGTAGTCTCTGGGTGCTGAGGGAGGGAGAATTCACTTTCTTCAGGACCCCATCCCCTGGGAGGTTGTCCAATACTAAGTAAATACATACACTAAAGTCACAAATACATACATACATACATACATACATACATACATACATACATACAACACTAATTAAACTCTCTTTCTTCTTCTTCTTCTTCTTCTTCTTCTTCTTCTTCTTCTTCTTCTTCTTCTTCTTCTTCTCCTTCTCTCTCTCTCTCTCTCTCTCTCTCTCTCTCTCTTTCTCTCTCTCTGTGTATGTGTGTGTTTGTGTGTGTGTGTGTGTGTGTGTGTGTGTGTGTGTGTGAGACAAGAAGAGAATAAGAGAAAAGGTGATGCGTTGCAGGGCACAAGAAGAGTTGGAAGGGGGAGAGGGAGAAGGGTAAGTGATATGAATAGAGTGCATTCTCGCACAGTATATTCTAAAATGGGCAAATTATGTTTTTAAAGAGAGAACATTTAAAATGAGAGAACGAATGAATGAGTGAATGAATGAATGTATATAACTCTCCAAAACAAAACTTGGAAAGTACCTCTGACTCTCCCATTAGAGGATACAAACTGTACAGAAGGCTAAACTTCAAGAGTCCAGAATTCTTTATCTCCCTTGACCTACTGCCTCAAGGTTAGCCAACTCTAAGGGATCTGACATTCTCTTCTGGCTTCCCCGGGTATCAGGCAGACACCCGGTACACACACATATTCAAGCAAAACACTCATATACACTGCTGATGACCAGAACACTACCCTGCCTTCTGTTTCTGCAACTGTTGCCTAGAAGCAGGAAGGATGGGTTTGCCTACAGCACCTGAGGATAGTCCCCTTTCATTCCATTCATTCAAGGCTCTCCTGGGTTTTTATCAACTGCTCCCTCAGTTCCTCCTGCATCTTTTTGGGGCATAAATTCATTTCTCCTTCAAAATGACATTAATCATACTAACTTCAGCTTTCAGAAGTGTCTCACGATACCTAGGCCACTAAATCTATTCTTTTCTTCACATATATGCACATTCATTAATTCTATGGAATTGGGGACACAGAGGGAGACATCAAGACCCCACTCAGTTCTTATTGACTAAAGCCCAGCCTGACTAAACATTCTTTTTTGAAGTTACATATCCACGAAGACATCCAAATCTTAATGCTAGATCTAAATAAAACAATTCAATTTGCATTGCGTAAAAATGACAAATAGTAAGCCACAACTGTTTCCATGACTTGCTTAGATTTTGTCAACTTTATTTAAAATCATTCGAATATTAGTTCTCTGGATTTATTTTATCTCTTTGAGAAACGTTTGACTGCTGTGTAAGGGATTGTTGCTGCTTGCTTTCGGGGCCTTGTTTTATTTGCATGCTCTGTATCTAATTCCATTTTGCCCCTTTCCCTCCCTCCCTCCCTCCCTCCCTCCCTCCCTCCCTCCCTCTCTCCCTCCCTCTCTCCCTCCCTCCACTTGTTTTACCAAGTTCTTAGACTCCATGTAGAACTATTATGGGATTTTTATATTCAGTATATATTAAGTCTCCATCTTTGCTCAAGATCTACAGTGTGGAATTTGCATTTAAACAAAGTTGTACAAGTCATTTGTCAGAGGCCACAACTACACACCCAGGGCCAAGCAAAAAAGACTTTAAAAATGTTGTATGCATAACTGACTGTCAAAAGAGGCACCAGCAGAGGCGAATGGACTTTGTCAGTACACATCTAAGGAGAATGTTCAGGAGCCAAGTTCAGACTAGAGATACCAGGTCATGCTTCCTTTTTTGTCTCCAAGACAAAATTACTTAGGCCTGCTAAACACTACCATGTATTTCCCCAATTACAATATGAGAAAACTTATAAATGTGCTAGTCACTTAATATTCTGTGAAAGAAAATCTAATACCTTGAAAGAGCTAAGTAAGTTCAATGTTTTCAGTTTGTCAAATCTCTAATCTTAGACAGACTTTCTGCATGTCTCAGTTTTCATATTTATAAAATGGCAATAACAATAGTGTTAGTGTATCAGAAAAGGCCCATCGAGAGCTGGAGAGATTCCTCAGTGGTTAAAAGCATTGACTGCTCTTCCAGAGGTCCTAACTTCAATTCCCAGCAACCACATAGTGGCTTACAACAATCTGTAATGGGATCCAATGCCCTTTTCTAGTGTATCTAAAGACAGCAACAGTGTACTTACATAAAACAAGTAACTAAATCTAAAAAAAAAAACTATTTATTAAAAAAGAATGAAAGGAAAGAAGGAAGAGAGAGAGAGAAAGAGAGAGGGGGGAAGGAAGGAAGGAAGGAAGGAAGGAAGGAAGGAAGGAAGGAAGGAAGAAAAGGCCCATCAAGAGAAAATAACTTCTAGTCACGAGACAGACTCTTTGGGGCTTGATAGGAGATCTAGCCTTCCAATTGGGCCTAGGACATTGGGTTCAACTTAAGCCAGTCTAAAGAGATCAGAAGAATGACTAGACCTTTGAAAAGATTCTGTAAATTTTCATTTCACCTGTGAGTCACCAAGAGATTCTATGAGGTCTGCACTTTTTTCTGTGACCTTAGTTCAAAAGGTACAGCTTTTCCTTTTTCTTTTTGTGTCCCTGTCTTTCAGAAGTTGTCCGGAATCTACATAAGCATTTTCTTCTACTTTGGCCTTCCTCATTCTTCCTCTAAAGCTCCCCTGTCCACCACCACGTGGCTGCTTGTCATCGCCATGTGTCTGCCTCCAGGCCAGCTTAAACTGCTGGCCTCCTTCTAGTCTCTCCTTCACTCTCCTTCAGGAAGCTCCTGAGGTTTCCAGCTTGCCTGTCCTGGGGAGTTTTCTTTAAACTCTAATAAAACTGTCCTTAAAACTCCATTTAAGTCCATTCCTAAATTCTTTTATTAATGAGACTAAGAACTCCAAGAAAGGGCCCCCAATTTCCCCTTTATCCTCAATATTGTCATTGCAATCCAAGTATTGCAATGAAGATTAAAGGATTTGATGTGTCCAGTGTGCCTGGAGCAGTGCCTGGCACTATAAAATCCATATATGTGTTTGCCAAGGGGACAGCTTGATATTATTGTCAGTTGCTGTTATTTCGTTCAGTAGAACAGAACTAATAGATGACTCTGTTTAGGGTTGGGATATATTTCCATTGGCATTTTTCTGAGTTGCACCTAGAGATTACCAGAATGGATATGTCCAGAGAGCTGATCGAAGTGTGTGTGGGAGATGACAAGTCACCATAAAATTCCAAGGCTGGTTGGTGCTAGTCAGTTTTAAAAGGATGTCTGTATCTTTGAAACACTTCAGGAAAGACCTGTAACTCCCTGGGGTGGGCACAGTCCATCCACCTGCATGCATGTTGGGAACCACATTCAGAGCCCTGTGTCACATGCATGACGTAGAGCTAGAACAGAAGCCCTATGGTTCACATGTGCCTGTGTAGGCTGTGTTACACGATGCAGCTTCAAGCTCTAGAAGTGGAGAATGGCCTCAGTTCTATTCAAGTGATGCTGAGCTTCTATGCAGACCAACAGAGGGTTGGTTGTTGTTGTTTGTTTTGTTCTGTTTTATTTAGCATACCTTCTTATTGATTATTTGGAATTTTCACATAATGTACCCCAATCGCATTCATTTCACAGTCCTCTCCGTTTCACCCTCAACCCTCGAGTGACCTCCCACAAAATAAAACAAGAGGAAGAAAAAAAAAACAGGGGGAAGGGAAGAAGAAAAAAGAAAAATATCAAGTTCTATTTGTGTTGCCCATATACTCACTGGAGCATGCTCAAAGTCTGAACGGCCAGCCCCTTAAAGAAAATTGAGTCCTTCCTCCCTGACCCCAGACCCTCCCTGAAGCCATCCACTGTTTTCTGTTCTTAGGAGACTAGGGGTGGTTCAAGCCGATAAGAACCACTGTGAAGGCGCCTCTTAGCCAGACCTTGCCTAAAGGTCTCCTTTCATCCCATCTCTCTATTATAGAATCCACTAGATGAGAGCAGGATCTTACATTCTTTTAGACTGTAGGAAAGAATAGGACTTCTTTGTGGCTCTTGGGGTCAAGTGGACTAGCGAGAGCAAAGCCTTGAAAACATCTTGTTAAATAGATTAGAGTTTGAGCAAATATTTTCTTGGCCTTCCCCCTACCCCCTCCATTGTTAGATTAGCCCAAAGCCTCATTTGAGAAGGTAAGTGTTTGCATTTCTCATTAATGCAACAGGTCTATGTAATAAGTCCCAGAACTCAATAGTCTGGATTGAAGAGTGATCTGAGTCTTGGTTTCCTCTTAAAACATGAAATTGTTCCCTACACACACACACACACACACACACACACACACACACACACACACACAATTCTGTCTTTTCTTTGAGCATCTCACACACAAATGCAGTCTTAACAAACCATGTAAGACAGTACCTGAAGCTATGAGCAAAATATTCATTGGAGTGTGTTTAGCTACACAGTAATCATTTGTTGCTTTTATCTAATCAATAGCATTAAAACATCAACAAAAAACTACATGCTCAAAGAACTAGGGGCAAGCAAAATCCCTTGGGCAGTTTTTCACCTTCTTATTGCACCTGAACTTTCATTAGCTCCCAGTTCTTTAAGGCAAAAGGTACAATGTTTAAACATCTATGCTGTTCAGAAGGAAATTTTGTAGTTACTAAGATGGACTTAAGATACCTGGGTTCTTAGACTGGTAAAGCGCTGTATTACATTATTCCCACGCTTCAAATTTAAAAGAAAAAAAAAAGTCCTCATCAATCAAAGCACTCTCTGGTCAACAGAAATGGCCCCATCTCCCAGCATTTCCAGGGATGCTTCCGCACCATTTGGTGCATCACAGCCTAGCTAGCTCTCAAGTCTCCCCAGCAGTGTAGAATAGAACAATATTTCTGTATCTGTTGAGGCCTGTTTTATGACCAATTATATGGCCAATTTTGGAGAAGGTGCCATGAGGTGCCAAGAAGAATGTATATTCTTTTGCTTTAGGGTGGAATGTTCTATAAATATATCTGTTAGATCCATTTGGTCCATAACTTCAGTTAGTTTCACTGTGTCTCTGTTTAGTTTCTGTTTCCATGATTTGTCCATTGTTGAGAGTGGGGTGTTGAAGTCTCCCACAATTATTGTGTGGGGTGCAATGTGTACTTACTCTGAGCTTTAGTAAAGTTTCTTTTATGAATGTGGGTGCCCGTGCGTTGGGCGCATAGATGTTCAGAACTGAGAGCTCATCTTTGTAGACTTTTCTTTTGACCAGAATGAAGTGACCCTCCTTATATTTTTTGACAACTTTTGGTTGAAAATCAATTTTATCCGATATAAGAATAGCTACTCCAGCTTGTTTCTTGGGACCATTTGCTTGCAAAATTGTTTTCCAACCATTGACTCTGAAGTAGTGACTGCCTTTGTTACTTAGGTGGGTTTCTTGTATGCAGCAAAATGTTGGGTCCTGCTTATGTATCCAGTCTGTTAGTCTATGTCTTTTTATTGGGGAATTGAGACCATTGATGTTAAGAGATATTAAGGAAAAGTGATGGTTGCTTACTGTTATCTTCTTTGTGAAAGGTGAAATTCTGTTTGTGTAGCTATCTTCTATTGGGTTTGTTGAAAGATTACTTTATTGCTTTTTCTACATTGTGGTTTCCCGCCTTGTATTGATATTTTCTACCCATTATCCTTTGTAGAGCTGAATTTGTGGAAAGATATTGTGTAAATTTGCTTTTGTCATGGAATGTCTTGTTTTCTCCATCCATGGTAATTGAAAGTTTTGCTGGGTATAGCAGTCTGGGCTGACATTTATGTTCTCCTAGGATCTATATGACATCTGCCCAGGATCTTCTAGCTTTCATAGCTTCTGGTGAGAAGTCTGGTGTAATTCTGATAGGTCTGCCTTTATATGTTACTTGACCTTTGTCCCCTTACTGCTTTTAATATTCTTTCTTTGTTTAGTGCATTTGGCATTTTGATTATTATGTGACGGGAGGAATTTCTGCTCTGGTCCAATCTGTTTGGAGTTCTATAGGCTTCTAGTATGTTTGACCCGTCCAGCAGGTCTAGTTATTCAGGGTCCCGAAGACGCGCTACCTGAGGGTCATGGGGGGGAGAAAGAAAGGAGACCAAGCAAGGTTCTATTGTCAAGGTCCCGTTTATTGTCACACAGGCAGCACGTTTTAAGCAGTGGGGATGAGGAAGTTGGGAAGGGGAGCTAGGGGGAAGTGAGCTATGGGCCAAGCCCTGAATGAGGAAGTTGGGAGAGGGAGCTAGGGGGAAGTGACCTTTGCAAAATGCAAAGGAGGGAGGGGTCAAGGTGTTCTTGGCAGCAGGAAGCACAAAGGGCATCTGGTGAAGACGTTCTTGGCAGCAGAAAGCACAAAGGGCATCTGGTGATGACATCTGGTATCTGCGCACGTAGGGACATTCTGCGATTAAGGGTGGAACGATCTGTAGTTACTCCTTTTGTACCGGCAGTTCCTGGGCAGGTCTTTGTTCAACAATCTCAGGGTCATAAGACAGCCATGGCTGAATGACCTTGTTTGGCTCCCCACATATGTTCATGGACATCTCTTTCTTTAGGTTAGGGAAATTTTCTTCCATAATTTTGTTGAAGATGTTTACTGGCCCTTTAAGATGTAAATCCTCGTTCTCTTCTATACCTATAATCCTAAGGTTGGGACTTCTCATTATGTCCTGGATTTCCTGAATGTTTTGAGTTACAACTTTTTGCATTTTGTATTTTCTTTGACTGTTGAGTCAATGTTTTCTATGGTATCTTCAGCATCCAAGATTCTTCCATCTCTTGTATTCTATTGTTGATGCTTGCATCTATGACTCCTGAATTCTTTCCAAGGTTTTCTATCTCCAGAGACATCTCACTTTGCAATTTCTTTATAATTTCTACTTCCATTTTTAGATCTTGGATAGTTTTGTTCAGTTCCTTCACTTGTTTATTTGTGTTTTCCTGAAATTCTTTAAGGGATTTTTGTGTTTCCTCTTTAAGGGCTTCTACCTGTTAACCCATGTTCTCTTATGTTTCTTTTAGAGATTTTTGTGATTCCTCTTTAAGGGTTTCTGCATGTTGATCCATGTTCTCCCACAGTTCCCTTTGGGATTTTTGTATTGCCTCTTTAAGGGTTTCTACCTGTTGACCCATATTCTCCTGCATTTCTTTAAGGGATTTTTGTGATTCTTCTTTAAAGGCTTCTACCCATTGATCCATGTTCTCATTTATTTCTTTGAGGGAGTTATTTACGTCCTTCTTGAATTCCTCTAACAGTATCATGAGACGTGATTTTAAATCCAGCTCTTGCTTTTCTGATGTGATAGAGTATCCTGGATTTGCTGTTGTGGGAGAACTAGGTTCTGATGGTGCCATGTTGCCTTGGTTTCTGTTAGTAATGATCTTGCATTTGCCTTTGGCCATCTAGTTATCTCCAGTGTTAGATGGTGTTGCTGTCTCTGACTGTGACTTCTCTGTCCTTCAGGCCCATGTATCTGTACTCCTGGGATTCCCTTTCTCTCAAATGTCCTGCATACAGCTGGTTTTCCAGGAAGTCTCAGGAAATGGGGTCTTCCCTGTGGCAGACTTGGCAAGAGTAGAATGTCCTGCAAACTGTTGGTTCTTGAATGCCCCACTGCTGCTGGATCTCTAGAAAGCACTGGGAAATGGGGTCTTCCCCCGTGGCAGACCTAGCACAGGTCTACCACGTCAGAACAAACAGCAACTTTATTGTCTTTTGAAAGCTATGAGAGTAAGGAAAAATTAGCTTCTCAAAGCTTCATATTCTCAATGCTGGAAGAGAAGCAGCAATTATAATAATAATTATATAACACTTATATATTTATTTATATTAATTTTTTTAGACAGGGTTTCTCTGGCTAGCCTAGGACTTGTTCTATAAATCAGACTGGTCTTGAACTCAGAGATCCACTTGCTTTTGTCTCCTAATTGCTGGAATTAAAAGTGTATACCTCCAACAGCCCATTCAGAAAAGAGATTCTATTGATATATATATATATATATATATATATATACATATAATATTAAATGGCTAATATAGATTCAAAGAGTGTGTTTTATACTCCCATCTTTATATTCCTAGGAAAGAAGAGTTCTACTTTACTGAGTGATAAGGCCCTAGGATTAGAGAATTAGTTAAGTGGAGGAAAGCTAAAGCAGACACAAAGAACCTCTGCATAGGGAAGCAAGGACTTTTTATAGCTGGAGATTCAGACAGTATTTGCATTGTCCAATTTTGGAAAATACCAAGAAGAGATTTCAACACCTGGCAATGGGTAGAGCCAGTTTCTGACTGTCCTATGGCTGGTCTGTAGAGAGCAGAAGGGTCCACACTGGCCCAAACAGAACACGATGTTTTTTATAGATAGGAACACAGCTGAGCAGGAGAGTAGAGGTTTTCAAGAACCCAGAGGACACTTGCAAATCCCAAGTCTTCCTCCACCAGGAAGCAGAGTGGTACTATATGACACATTCTATCTTCCTTGTTAGGATTTCCTGGTCCCAGAAGTTTTTCACATTATATCTGCAATAAAATGAATAAATAAGGACAAGGTGCTAGGAATTCCCTTTGACGGAAGGAAACAGAACAACCCCAGGGATGTAGGATCATAGTCCCATTTCCAATCTAACCCCAGAAATCCTTCTCAGTAAGTCTGAAGATCTTTTACTCGGCTTGGTCCTTTGGTCAGGTGAGCTCTTCAGTTGACAATGACGCCTATAAGCCTACACAGGTGCTTAAATTTCTGGCTCCCACTTCCCCTTCGTTTTGCTGGCTGGGTATGCCTAGTGTCTTTTTAGACCATCTTTTAGACCTATGAAGAAATTTCTGACAGTTATCCCTTGTTCTATGTTCATGCATGTGCACATGTACACATATGCACCCAACCGAAGAATCTTGTTTTCTTCAAATCCACTTTTGATTCATAATCTTCCTAGGAACTTGCTTCCCTTTGATTCTGCTACTTATGAAATGTCCCTTCAAAGTGCAATGCGCAGTCTCAGCATGTCACACGCAATGTTCCTCACAGTGGGGTATTGTTTCCGACAATGACTTTGGTGGTCCCGCCGCATGTCTGCCGGACCATCTTCCTAGCTGGCCAGCCCCCCTCTTCTGTAACAGTCAATGCTATGTGTTCTCTTCCCACTTTGTAGTTCCTGTCTTACCCCTGTCCTACCCATGCCTCAGCCCAAGGCCAAAATGGCCTCCAGTTGATTTATTATCTCCAGATGTTGCAATTTTTCTTTCACCTGGTTACCAGAAACTTCTTTCTTACCCCCAAAATAGCAGTTCATTTGCAGAGGGAAAAAAATGTTCTGTCCTAGTAGCCTTCATGGTAATGTGTGACCCCATGGTATAGCATTTGAAGTCCTCTGGGATCTAACTCTAAGAAGCCTTCTGAGCTTCTTTGTCCTCAGTACCCTGTCAGCCAAGCTTAACCCCTGTCATTCTCTTTAGATTCAAATAGTTCATGTGTTCTACCTAGTTGTAAAGTTTTGTCATACTTCAAAGCCATAAATGATCTCAGCTTTAGCAATCCTAACATGTTTATATTTTTTTAAAAAAATAGATTTCTATAAAACCTTTTTAAAATGTTTGTCAAACTATTTATGAATAATTTATTTTGCCGCTTTCTTTCCTCTATTGTCTTTTTAACTGAGCACAACCCCTTTACTTGAGGAGATTCCTAACTACCGAATAATAAGTTGCCAGTACTCAAAAATGGAAAAGCAGTGAAAGCCTGCGCTATGAAGGGTGGGTATCTCATCATAAGTGTTCCCCGGGGGCTGGAAAGATAGGTCAGCAGTTCTTCTGGAGGATCTGGGTTCAATTCCCAGCACCAACAAAGCATGTGATAACTCTAATTCACGTCTGTAACTCTAATTCCAGGGGATCTGACTCCCTCGTATGGACACACATGCAGACAAAACACAAAGGAAGGAAGGAGGAAGGAAAAGAGGAGAAAGAAAAGGAAAAAGAAGTTGTCAAAGGTTCCTGTGCTGTAGGGCTGATCCCCAGGTGGTGGTGTCACTGGGAGATGATTGGATAGCAAGAGCACTAATGTCCTTCATGAATTAATCTATTGTTCAATTCACACTGATTGAGCTAGTAACAAGTAAGGCTAAGATGGGGGAAACAGGACACTTGAGGCATATTCCGAGACTCTCCCACTCCCTCTCCCCTTCTCCCTCTCCCCTTCCTGGATGTCCTCAGGTAAACAGCTCTTTTCCACCAGATTCTTCTGCCAAGCCCCAGACCTAGCCAGTCAAAGACTGAACACTCTTGAGATTGTTAATCAAAATAAATGATTCCTCCAGGAAGTTGTTTTTCTCAGGTACTTTGTCGCAGTGACAAAAGAAAATGACTAACAACAATGTTCAACCAGAGAGTGTAAGGTTAGAGAGCACTCACATGAAGACAGAAGAGTTGGGTTCTGACATGAGCAGGAGCTGGAGGCAAAGGGAGTTATCTATAAAGCATCCCTATGACAAATGAGATCATGGCGGTTTAGAGAAAAGAATTTGTAACTATGTGGCTGCTTTGAAGCATGAAAGGTAGGGTGTGGTGGAGATGAATGGAGAGGGGTTGGCCAAGCAATTGCAGGCTATGCCTCAGAGCTCGGCCCTTATGGGAAGGACAGTGAAATCCTTGAAGGATTTTTTTTTTTCCAGAAGAATGGTATGTCATGATCAGACCTGTTGAGATTCAAAATCAGCATTCTGGCTAACAGTGGAGGAAAGAAATGAGAGCCAGTTTGGAGTAGAGGCATGAGACTCATGATACTTGGGAGAATTTTCAAATATGTTAGTATGTGCGGGGGGGGCGGGGGGAGGATAGTGGCTAGGTTCAAAAATAGGGGAAGGAGTAGAAACTTGAAATATAATGAGTAGGGTACGAACAGAAGAAAGGATATGTGCTTGGTTCCCAGGTCTCTAGTTAACTTTTCTTTTACTTTCTCTTATTTTGTATAATTACCCCCCAGAGAGCATGACATCCCCCAACATCAAAGTTCTGGTTTTATCAGGCACAATTTTTCCATTAGTATCAGAAGCTCTATAATACACAAGAAGAGAAGACTGGGCAAACAGCATAGTTCCTTGGGGATATCTTATGTGTGGACCGAAAATAACAGGAGAAGAAAGTACCCTGTATTGAGACTAGAAAGATGGGCAGTTCACTTGGGGCCTCATAGGTCCTGAAAAAGGAGATTTGTGCATTCATGAGGAGATTGACACGATCTGAACTTGGATGCGCTGTCTTCCCAGCCAGCGGTTGTCGTAGTTTGTGCCTCACATCTGTGGAGAAAAGCAGAAGAGTATTCCGTGACTTTGCCTTTCCTGAGAATTTTTTTCTCATCTTCAGAAGAAAGCAACCAAAGCTTTCAAATGTTCGTGATCTTCATTCAGCAAAACTTTGCCTGGCCTTTGCTCCAGCATCTTTAGCAATATTATCGATTCTTTCTCCAGGTGCAGGAATGTGCCTCACTCTGTGTCCAACGAGGAGAGCTGAGCAGAACACAGAACAAAGTCTCTATTGTGTCGTGTGTGGAGCCTTGGTGTGTGGTACCTCTCTGATACTCCTCTTGTCTTAGAGCATGAGAACTAGGAACATCAGGATGGTCCAGGAAGAGAACTCGCAGTGCTTATTATGACTGGAATCCTGAATGGAAAAAGAAGAGAGGGAGGCTGGGGCAAAGCCAGGAGCAGATGGTGGCCAAAGAAGCTCAAGCAGGTGATAAATTCAGGTTGAAGGGAAAAGGGAAGCCAAGGTCAGGGAGACAATGTGGCTTTGAGCCCCTTAAGGGGAGACGGCCGCTTAGCATCCGCGAATTGCAGCTGTGGTTCATTTGTCTCTCCTGAGTCACCAAGAAGAAACAGTGGTAATTATTTCTACAGTTCCAGTGAGCAAACCGGGAGTAACCAACCCCAGCCAGAAGGCAAACTACAAAGCAGAGCCTTAGAGTCATTCCTCTCCATTTGCCACTCCATTTGCCCACCAGGTTTTCTCTGTGTCTTGGAGAGTGGAAAACACTTCTTAGAATGACAAAAGAGGTGGGCGGCAGGGGTGGGGTGGGGAGGGGCTGGTATTGATAGAAAGAAAGATGTCAATGGGAAATAGGATTCTGTCTCTGCTAGTCCTTGACTGTCAGTTTACCCCTATCCTGGCCCTCTTCCCCCTAAACAAGTCAACCATCCTTAGAAGTCTTTTTTCAGATATCTTTAAATTCCAAGTAGATTATTCTTAGGAATATGGATGAGGCTATGCTATGAGACCTCCTGTCTTGGGCTCCTTTGCCTAGTCACTAGAATCTTCATCAATACCCTCACAGTTGAGTGCTGTCCATGTGTTCGTGATCTCACAGAGACACCACTGTAATGCTTCAGGATGGTTTCCCTTGGGGGAGGTGGGGGAGGTGGGGGAGGGAGGAGGAGGGAGGAGGAGGGAGGAGGAGGGAGGAGGAGGGAGGGTCCTTCATAGGTTCTAACATGCATAGAAGAACAGCTGTCAAATTTCGCTCAGAGTAGAAGCCCAAGCATGTCACTCAAGTCACAGGGGAACCGTATTGGCTGCTTATCAAAGGTTGAATTGATTTTAAAATTGCTTTGATGACTTATATATTCAGTGCACAGTTTGGGGCTTCTGTTTATCTCTCCATATGAGCCTGATCACAGTCTGAGAGCATTTGAAGCTTGCTCTACTGGCCGTTTAGAAACACGGGTTGTGGTCATGTGGGCTGTGAGCTTCCAGTTGCTGATGCAGAGAGAGTCTCACATTTGGAGTTCATTCCTGGCTAGGCTCCAAAGCATTGAATGAATAGGTCTATTTAAGATGAAATTTCAGTTTGATCTCTCCACAGAATGCTTTTGAATTAAACATATACCTAAGTTGTGCATGATTGTACTTGGAGTTATATAGCTCAGGAGAGCTTTGAAAGGAAAAAAAAAAAACAATCTCAGGAAAACAAAAATATCCCCAGCCCACTGGTTAAATTGGTCACATTACCTATTTTTCCTTCCAAGTTCAGTCAGGTGTTCTGCACAGCAGGAGGTCCGACTTTTGCCCAAATCTCCCACCAGGATGGATAAGAAAACCTTGCCAATGTAGACTGAAAATGAAGAATGGGACAAGAAAGATTAGACTTTTCTTCACCCATGAATTGATTATTAAAAGGGAGGAGGGGGGATAGGGAAGAAATCTGAACTGTGGCTCTCCTCTCATGAGCGTGAATGGCTAAGCCTCTGTGCTATGCTAGATTAGTGAGGATGATAATTAGTTGAAATTAGGAAAATGGAAGGTAAGCCTGGGATGTGATAGCCTGAAAAACCAGCATCCCCAGAGTTCTGGGCTTGTCCTGTCATGACTAGCTGATGTTTGCACAACTCTCCCCAGGGTTGGGGAGGGGGGGAAGCACACCAACTCCTTATGCTAATGGACATTTTTGATGGATTAGACTAAAATCTAACTGGGAATATTCATTACCCTGCAAGGTGCTTGGTCAATTCACAGGGCCTTGGGAAAAAATGTTCAGGATGGAGGCAGAGATGAAATCAGGCCCACTTCTTACAACTCAAAATGTTTATGTTAATGTTCTCCTTTTCTGATTATTTTCAGTCCTTGTCCACAGTGAGTGTTGGGGATGGAGACATCAGCTGTCTTACCTTTAGAGAATAAAAATACCCTGAAGAAAACTCCATGGGTGTGAACGGATAGCAAGGAAGCATCATTGGGTTAACCTTCCTTTCAGGGTTCAATAAGAAGCAATAAGGATTGGTACAGCATGGCCCAAATTGTCCTCTCACATTTTCTTTTGCACGCTTTCTAAAACACAGGACCTAAATCCTGAATTCAGCAGAGAAAAGTGTGTGCGTGGCATCTGAGTCAGCTGAGCAGGTACATAGGACATCCTGCCTCCCAGAGTTCCAAAGCTGTAGTAGTTTGTAGTCCAGACTACAAAGGTTAAAAGCCAGGACAAATATGATTACCCTGCTTAGGCCGGCCAGCACATTTCAGAATACTGGTTCCAAGAGAAGGATCAGAGATGGGTTTCCGGCAAAGTTAATCAGACTTAACTTCAAAGTCCTTTATTTCTCAGACACCCTAAGGAGAGTCCCAAGCACGGGGTCCTGTTTTTTAGATCTTGGAAAAGAGGTGTTTTAACTGCCAGAGATGAAACTGCTCCTCTCCAGCTCTGATTTACCATCCGTTTCTCCTTGCGAAGGAGGTTCTAGAATAACGGAGCACACTGTGAGTATCTGACAGGGTGAGGTTGAGTCAGGAACCCTTTAGCTTGGTTTTAGTGTGGTTGACAACGACATAAGTATACTTATTACTAGTCACCCCCAGGATTTGGGATTTCATGAGGAGTGATCCTTTATTTTTTTTGTTTTGATTCATATGTTTTTGTTTGTTTGTTTTTGTTTCTTGGCTTTGCACTATTTGTGAAACTGGACAGATTATTTCAATGTATACTTTCTTTTATATTCTAAATAATTTTTTATTTTTATAGCTAATGTGTATTTGGATTGTGTGCTAGTCCCCAAGAAGCTCCAAAATCCTGGACCTGACTCTGCCGGTGAATAAAGGCAGCATCTAACATGTCAGCTAATACTACGGGAGACTAGAGGGGAACACAGGAAGCCTTTCTAGAAACTGAGAGTCCAGAAGCAGAGGGCAGGATCACCATCACTGCAACCAGTCTTAAACTTCCAGGAAGGAACCCTGTACAGACCAACCCTGCCTGACCAGTCCATCCAGCAAAACTGAGATCTGCACACCCTCCACACAGAAAGACCAAGTGTACTGAAAGAGGGGGTAACTCCTGTTAAGGAGGTTGTTAAGCACCTCCCAGGACCACTTCCATCCTCTAAGGGCTGGACAGAGTGAGTATACCACTGTGATCATCTGTCAAAAGCATTTGGTAAAACTCCCATTACTACTTAGTCTCACATCTGAGGTGTCAAGTCAGGAGCCCTTCCCCATCACCTCAAATCACCATTTGTCAACTCCTCCCCAGAGTCAAGCTCCTTCAATACCTTCAAAGAGAAAACAAAGAAACAGAAACTAAGCTGAATATGATGTCTTTATGCCTGAGAACACACTCCCTCTTTTATTCCTTAAAGCTCTGAAGTATTCTTCTGCATGGGCAAAAGGTTTCCTTTAGCATCCTAACTTGAACTCCTCATTTCTCAGCCTCTCTGCTTCTCCCATGGCCCATCTAGAAACCATATTCCAAAAGATGTTAATTAATAAAGTAACTAATAGAATGTAGTGTGATGTCTGGACCCATTATTACACATTCTTTCTTCTGCTGTTTAGAGCATAATTGGAACACTAGAGTCTCAAACAATTTCAGTCATCAAATGAGCTAAACACATTTTCAGAACAAATGGGCTATTTGTATTTATATTCAAATGTAATTATAGCATGTAGAGACATTTTGAGAAAAAAGTCATAACTCTAAAAATTTGAATACTAGATAGGTCTAAATTTCTCATATTACGGTTGATAAGTTTTGAGATATCAGAATAAACTTTCTTTTTTTAAAAAAAGAATTATTTATTTTATATATATGAGTACACTGTAACTGTCTTCAGACACACCAGAATAGGGTATCAGATCTCATTACAGATGATTGTGAGCCACCATGTGGTTGCTGGGAATTGAACTCAGACCTTTGGAAGAGCAGCCAGTGCTCTTAACCACTGAGCCATTTCTCCAGCCCCAGGAATAGACTTTTAAATGTACATGCACACTATGAAGACACCACACCACTGAACATTGATGTTACCCAATGAGTTTTAAATTAAATATTTGCGATTCACTGTCAACTTTAAGTTTAGTGAAACTTAATCCTCTTTTCAAAGCCATCAGACTTCAACTATAATAAAATATTATTTTATTATTTCAAAAATATTGAATATTATATCCACCAATAAAGCCACTAGGAGTGAATAGTGTTTAGCATACTACTTTTTTTTAACCTTATATTTTATCAACACAACGTAGATTGGAAAGTTTTACAAAAGTCTAAAGTATACTATGACTAAGGTAGTTGGTCATGATTGACACCATCAGCCCCTATCCATCTTGTGTAGTTTTCTCCTGCATTGTAACAGTTTGGATTCTGTTACAAAAAGGATATGAGGAAAGAAAGAAAGAAAGAAAGAAAGAAAGAAAGAAAGAAAGAAAGAAAGAAAGAAAGAAAGAAAGAAAGGAAGGAAGAAAGGAAGGAAAAGAGAAAGAAGAAAAGAAAAAAGAAAAGAAAATGTCCCTTTTAGGTTGTAAAAGACCGCTGCTTCTATACTGAGTTCACTTGCTCATGTGTGTACTCTCTCTCGCCCCCCTCCTCCTCTCCCTCCCTCCCTCTTCCCTTCCTTCCTTCCCCTCTCCATCCCCCACATCCCAGGAAGGAAGCTAGTTGTGTGATGTGTGAGCATCCTTCCTCTGGGGCAGTCTGTGTGACAGAGAAACTAAAGCCTCCAGCCAATAGTCAGTGTGGAACTGCGGCCTGCCAGCATCCATATGAGTGGGTATAGAAGTCGACAGAGAGGCTTGGCTGCACCCCCACCACACCAAGTCCAAGCTTCCCTCACCTATTGACTAGACAGCATGGCTCTCTGACCTCATAGACTTGAGAAAAAAAACTGTGTATGCTTGAAACTTTGAGGGATTCAAGAAATAAACCCCTCTCCTGTTCAACCAGTACACAAAGCACACTTGAAGGCATGAGGGGCAGAGTCAGGCTTAACCACCAACGGGTTTACTCTAGTTCAGCTTTAAATTCATATTGTCTTCATCCACAAAAATACCGCAAGTCCAAGCCCCACATTTCTGAGGTGTATTTAAATCACATTAAATTCTTGCACAGAATTCTTTGAATGTGAAATTTATATTTGCTGTGAATGAAAAGACCATTGCTGTTAGGTCAATTAGTGCTTTCTTAGAAACTGTTAACTTATGCGATATGTCAAGTCAGGAAAGCATTTTTTTTCTTTTAACCAACCATTTAACTTACTAGGGAAATAAAATATGAAATATGCAATTTTGAAGGTTCCCAAGGTAGAGGTCAGTAGCAGCTAATTCGCTGATGTCTCTGCTGCTGACTGTGACAAGAAGTCCATCTTTCAAACACAGAACTGTGGAGAAAGCAAGAGTAGGTTTCACATGGCTATGAATATTTTAAGAGGCCCTTTTCTTTTTCCTTATTTTTCCTGCCTTGCCAAACAGGTCTTTCATTTATGATTTTTCTGGTATGATACTCTGGAGTGAAGAAACCAAACCTGGTTTATCTCTGAGTCCTGCCTCTGAGAGCGTGTCACAATGCAGGTGCATAGCAGACATGACAAGCAATTTGATTTTACCCAAGTCCTCTCTTCTCAGGCAAACCCTAATGAGATTCTATGAGAGAGAACACCACTGGTGAAATACCATTCCTAACATTTAAGAACGAGAGTGAAGTCCTATGCAGGCTCATTGGCACACTGTAATATCTTCTTAATGAAATCTTGCTTGACTCAAAGATGAAATGTGCCCAGCATTTTACAACAGAAAAAGAGCTGGTGTTTAGCCCTGCAAGGTTTACATTCAAAACGCTTTTATTCTGCTAATCTGCTAGAACAAAGTAGATTTTTTTTCTTCAAAGTAAATTTTTCTTCTTTTTATGATTCCATACATCTTCCCAGTCTTAATGTGTTTTAAACAAGTAAGACAAAGAAAAGCTTTGTATGTAATGTTGGGTCATAGTGAGTAATCCTCCCGGCATTAAATTCCCACTGAAATGCTTTTCCATGAAGAATTCATCGTTACCCAAGAATCCTGGAATTTGTCTCATCAAAACATAAGGAAATGCGCTATGTCTTCCAGGAGTTAGTATGTGGACTGCATTTCCATTCCAGGTAACCAGGAAGTAGAGTTTTATTTACAAAGTTAAAATTGGAGCTGTGATAAATAATTACTGCCAGAAAACTAAAAATAAACTTTACTAATAATTACTGCAAAAATAATACAGGGAAATGTTGGGACTTTCTTTTCAAGTACTTCCTGGCTATGCAAATGCCAAAGTGTCATTTGACCACAGTTGGACAAACAATCAAGTTTTGTGTCGCCCAAAACAAAGCAACAGGCTATCTCTGGATACTGTCTGCGAAGGGTGGGGCCTCAGCTCCTTTGTGAACAAGATCAGCGACTGAGTCCTGCCCCCACTTTCCACTTTTATTTTTGCTTATCTGTTTGTTTATTTGTTTGTTTATGCTTTTTTATAAAAACTCACTTGTCAATTCTCCGGGAGACTGAACTGAAAGGAAAGATTCTCAAGGACTGAATCCGCATCTGGCCCAAATGCAAACCAACTGTGCTGGTGAATCAATGTCTTCCCAAAAATGAGTTTGACCAATGAAGCAAGCAGTCTAGAAGGTTTTTGATGTTCAACAACATCTGTCACCAACCGGGATATTTCCAACCACTCCAAAGTTTCTTTTGGCTAAATCACTCCCATGTCACCAATCAGTCCAGGCTGACTTTACCAAGGCGAGACTCCTTTGCAGACGCAAACACCAAGTACATATCTCCCAGCAGAATGGACTGCCTGCCTTAGAATCACCTTGAAGCCAATTTCAGATTGTATCCCAGGGCAAGCAACATAAGGTAATTTCAGTGATGGTTAAAGAAAAAAGAGATAACAATAAAATCTGTTTCATGAGGTGGCTCGGAGGACTGAAATAGATGAAGATGCAGAAGGCACACGCAGTTAGCGCTGGCTCCATCAATCTAGTCATTGTTCCCTGTCTTCTCCTCATTGCTAATATCGTCACTACTTTGAACCTATGAAGTCTGGTTTCTGAAATCAGACTGTGCACTGGCACAGATAGCATGAAAAATTTGTTTATACATTGAAAGGGGATAATATTATAAAGCACATTTATTAAGCCAATCCAAACGGACAAGATACATAGAGCGTGGGTTTTAAACATAGACTCCACCATCTGGACTCTCATGTCTCCTGCCCTATATTCTGTGTAATGAATATTTCATATTTGCTATTTGTTTGTTAGTTTGTTTGAGATAGGGTATTTCTATGTAGCCCCGGCTGTCCTGAAATTCACTATGTAGACCAGGCTGGCCTCAGACTCACAGAAATCTGTCTGGCTCTGCCTCTCAAGTGCTAAGATTAAAGGCACGTGCCACCTCACCCAGCTCACATCTGCTGTTAGAACATTTTCCAGTCTCCTCATAAATCCAGATTTTTTTTGCTCTACATAGAACGTCTCCACTCCTCTCATGACAGAATTTTCAGCATAAATGTTGACAAAAAAATTTGAGAAATCCAACTCCACTCCAAAGAACAAAACCTATAGCTAAGAGGGATGCTATAATGGACACATGTCCTTATAAAAATTAAGATGCAGAGACACTAATAAGGGAAGCCCAGAAAGCTTTAGGCTAAATAACTTTTAGAAGGAAAAGGAAAAAAGTATAAGGGGAGGAGGACTCTCTAAAATGAAGTCTTGTTCATAAAAGCAAAATTTCTGCAGGGCAAGTCAGCTGATAGGTTTTTAATAGAGTGAGAAGCTAATTCAGTTACAAACTGAATCACACCCAAATCAAATCAAGATCCCTCCAGCTGACTGAAAGAGTCTAAGAGGAGGCCATCATTCATAAAGTCCTTCCTCTCACATACGTTAGTCCATTCAAGAGAATAAACACATTTTTAAAGCCCAACTCTTGGGGTTGGTATTTGTATTTGCCTCTCTCAGAAAAGAAATCCTCTTCTCTTCCCAAGGTCACAGAATAATCAAAATAGCCTCCTTTGAAGAGAGGAGAATTGTCAGTAAAGGCAAAGTCAACTCCCCTTTGTTTTGAACTTAGCAAAATTAAGCCAGTGGTTGATGTATTTGTAGGGCTTACTTGGCAGAAGGACTTATAGTAGCGGGTAGAACTCATCTGATCATGGCCAAGAAGAAAGAAGGACTTGTCATTCACAGCGGCTTGCTGTGTGTTAGGCAAGAGTGACTTTAAAAGGCTGTAATTTAATCCTTATAACAATCCAAGGTTGACAGCATTGCTGTTCTTATCTTAGGATTAATAAAGGAACTTATGTCTAAAAAGACTTAGACTTTTATAGACTCTTACAGACACTACAGATCAACCATCAGGCTAAAATCTGTATTGTATTGTGCCCTCTACTGTTAACCAACAAATAGGCAAAGGTATTTCACACATGAATGTGCACACACACAAATACGCGGACACACACACACACACACACACACACACACGCGCATGCATGCATGCATATACACGTACGTGGAGATACACACACACACACACACACTACATATAAACAAGCATGAAAGTTGTTAGCCTAGATATTAGCAGCTCATGGTTGATTTTGATACAGAAACAAAATTATAAGTAGTAGTGTTGCAGACCAGTTTGCAAACAGATAATGAAAATGGAATTTCACCATAGTATTTGATTACTGTTGCATAGCTACTGGTTATTTCATTTTGCTTTATTTTCCTAGGTTTAGGGCCTGGAAGGGGAAAGAACAGGAAAAATCATAATTTGCGACTCCAGATCCTTGGCAAGAGCTCTGGCTGCAGGAACAAAATTTACTCAAATTAGTTGAAGAGAAAGGAGAGGAATACAGAGAAGCAAACCAAGAGGAAAGCTGGCAAGAGCTGTATTTTTTCCCCTCTACCTCAGGATTTGCATATTGACTTTTTTCTGTTCTCTGAGTTAACTTCTTTCTTCTCTTTTCTCTGAGAATACTTTCTCTCTGCTTCTTTGCACTCAAGGTGGAAAGTTCCTTGCTTTGTATCTAGTTCCAACTCAAATACATTCCAAAAGATAGCTCCGGATGTATTTGGGGCTGTGCTGTACTCAAGGATCATTACCTTTTTAGTCATCATTAGGGAAACTTCCTCTTGCAGCAGACAGGACCAGATGCAAAGATCTTCAGCTAGACATGACAGAGAGAAAACCCTGGGAACGCACAACTCTAAGTGGAATGTCTTCATCAAATCCCTCCCCTCAGGGTTCAGGGGACCCCCCATACACACACGTCAGGATAAAAAGATGCTCTGAACCAACTGAGCTGAGCTCATAGGCACCCACAGAGACTGAAGCAGCAAGCTCAGGACCAACGCGGGTCTGCACCAGGTCCTCTGAACATGTATTATAGCTTTCAGCTTAGTGTTTTTTATGGAACTCCTGAGTGTGTGAATGAGTGCCTCTCTCTCATTCGTGTGCCTGCTCTTGGGGCTCTCTTTGGTTGGTTTGCCTTGTCCAGGCTTGACATGATGACTTTGTTTTATCTTACTATATTTTATTTTGTCAGGTTTGGTTATTGTCTCTTAGAAGCATGTTCTATTCTAGGGAGAGACAGAAAGGGAGAGGATCTGAAGGAGGGAGAGGTGAGGAGTAATTGGGAGGAATAGAGGGAGGGAAAACTATAATCAGGATATATTGTATGAGGGGAAAAAAACTATTTTCAATAAAAGGAAAAAACAAGGCAAAGTAACACAAGGCTGGGCTGCGTCTGAGTCCTTCACTACCAGGAGTGTTTGCTCATTCAGCTTTCGATTATTTCTCAATGATCACTTCTGCCAACCACAGAGAAAAGAACAAGACATGGCAGGCCCTCAAAGAAACCTCAGCCCACCGGGGGAGGGAAAATTGATTATCATGAAAACCAGAAGCTGCTATGGGCATTATGGTGGGCTGCCAGCGCTTTTAAATTTCAGAGAAGAGCTGTATAGAGGTCAGTTTTGCAGAGTCAAGATATGTAGAAAAGAAATTCAGGGTTCAGAAGGGATGGATTCATTGACCCAAAACCTCCACAAACCTATAGTTTGTATTTTCTTACTAGAAATAGGAATCAGGGGCTAGAAAGGTGGCTCAGTAGTTAAGAACACAATGTGTTCTTACAGAGAATTCAAACTCAATTCCCAGAACCCATGTGAGTAGCTTCTAACAATCTATAACTATAGCTCCAGAGGAACGTACAAATTCTTCTGTGCTCTGTGACAAGTTGCACACACACACACACACACACACACACACACACACACACACACACACCTCCTAATTCAAACTTAAAACAAAAAAATCTTTTAAAAAAATGAAGTTGGAAGGGATATGGCAAAAAGATACAGGAGTCATGTATCTGTCATTCATTGAGCAAAACTGTATCTGCAACAAGGATTATTCATTGATGTCCCAGACCAGCTGGCATAGATTTGCAGGGACTGGCCTGTCATTTCATCAACATCCATCATGAACATTGTCATCACACCACGAAGCATCAGAAACCTGTGTCTTCCAGTTCCAACTTAGTCCCTCCCTGTTGTCATGCTGTGACCTGGCTCTAAGTATGAACAGCTCATAAAGAGGGCTAAGGTGAGACTGGTCCAGAGTTAATAGCAATAAGGCATAAAAGCAACCTCAAGATTCTCACAGGCAAGAAAATATGCTGGAGCTCTATGTAAACACAATAAGGATGATCATGGGTCCTGCTTTTCCTTCTGAGTATGCCAAGCCCTTGTTGTCCCTCCATTTCCACATTGTCATTGTGACTCCCATAGGATGAAGGTTTTGCTCCCCGTTTTCTATTTCTACTTTCAGCACATTGTTAGAGTATCTTCTTTCCAGTTTCGTTACGTCATTCTCTTCTCAGAATCCTGTTTCCATCTACATCAAATGCATAGGCTACTGTTCAAAGCTTCCTGTTATCCATTCCTGCCAAACTGGTCACATTCCCACCTGTGGTGTGCTCATCCCGTGTCTCTGCCATACTCCTCTGCTTAAACACGTGATGGCACCCACTTGAGTCATTCAATCCCTTGAGGTCAGTGAAGTGCCAGTCTCTTCATGGAAACTCTGTGACCATTTTGACTTCTCAGTGGATAGACATTATGATTAATGCCTGCAATCCTGGGTTGTGGTATTGGTTTCTTAAATATTTCCAAAGGCCCATGTGCTGATCACTTGGTCCCCAAGCAAGACCCCCACCATTGGGTGGAGGTAGAACATTGATACATAAAATCAAATTGGAGGTCTACGGGTTATTGACGGTATCCTTTAAAGAAGATTGTGGGTACCCAGGCTCTTTCACTTCTGGACCATGAAGTCAACAGGTCTACTCTACCACAAACTTCCATCACGATAAACAACAGTCTCCCAGGACAGACGCAGTAAAACCTCCAGGCTGTGACCCCAAATAACTCTTTTCTTTTTATAAGTTGGGCATTTTAGGTGTTTGTTACAGAAAGCTGAATAACACAACAGATCGAATGATACTGTAAATAATAGTATAGTTTGATGTATTGTAATTGTGTTTCCCTGGCTAGCACCTGGCACCAAACCTGTCAGGCAGGTTTGATACTTCTTTAATAAATGAAAGAATGAATCATGTACTGGCTATAACATCTATTGTCTTTATCTCCCATATAAACAACTTACTCAAGCCAGTATCAATATTCTGTCCAAAAGTGTGTATTAAATAGTTTCCAAGTATTACATAAGGGTGACTTGTCATGATGATACTGTAGGCAAACTCCTCCCTCCACAAATAAGACAACACATGAGGAGGACAATTTCCGGAGTATAAATGAGATCTGAAGTTTCAGAGTCAGTAAAAATTAAAGCAGTTGTTCTGTGAAGACCAAGCGCTTATTATATAACAAATGCATTTCAGGGCAGAGAGACGGCAGGCAGAGCAAGAAATATTAGTGACGATCTTCCTACATCAACTCTTCCATCCCAGCTTGGAAAAGGCAGGGTACAGGACAGTCATAGGAGAAATGGGCTCAAATGTTTGGACAACCAGGTGTCCATGTAGGTCTGTTCCTCAAAATATAAGCACATGCCTGTTGGAGTTGGAGTAGGAAGGAGGGGGTTTGTTTGCTCAGTTGTGCATTGTAACTGCAAGTATCTGACTAGACAGGGTCGAGTCATCGATCCAGGTGCTGTGTGTGGGTTCCACTGGTGATTCATTTGACCGGCTGCTTTACTAGGTACTCTCTGTTAGCTTCTTCACTAGTTCAAGCATGCAAGACATTAGGCCAACCATTCAGATAAAAATAAGACTGATGAAAAGGACAAAAATTGAAGGAGAAGTAATCCAGGCCCCAGTGGATGGGACAAATAGTAACCCTGTGAGAGCCCGCAGAAAACTGCAGGCGCTCCATACTGCAGAAATGCTTCCCAACTAGAACTTAGAATGGTAAAATCTATACACATGCATATACACAGACACACAGAGACACACAGAGACACACACACACACACACACGTGTGTAAGGCTGACACTTCGTGTTTTGTTCTTTCTGTTTTGTTTTTGTCTTTTTGTTTTGTTTTTTAGAGACAGGGTTTCTCTGTGTAGCCCTGGCTGTCCTGGAGCTCACTCTGTAGACCAGGCTGGCCTCGAACTCAGAAATCCACCTGCCTCTGCCTCCCAAGTGCTGGGATTAAAGGCGTGCGCCACCACTGCCCAGCTGTTTTGTTCTTTCTGGTACTGACATAATAACTAAACATTTCAACAAAACTTTCTGTACATCAGGATGTATTCTGAGTGGACTGAAAGATTAGCTCACTTCATCTTAATATCAGCACTATGAAGTAGGAACTGCCATCATCTTCATTCTGCAGATCAAGAAACTAAGGCACTGAGAAGGCAAGAAACGTGTCCAGGAAAACCGAACTTACCAATGTTCAAGACAGATAGATAGATAGATAGATAGATAGATACATACATACATACATACATACATACATACATACGTGCATATATAGATACACAGATGATAGGTAGATGATGATTGATAGATAGATAGATAGATAGATAGATAGATAGACAGACAGATACATAGATAAATAGATATAGATAGATATTAGATGATTGATGATGATAGATACTTAGATACATAGATATAGAGGATAGATAGATAGATAGATAGATAGATAGATAGATAGATAATAAATAGATAATAGATAGACAGACAGAGACAGACAAAGAATGTATCTACCTCCACCAGAAAGTTAGCAAAACAAAGGTACATTTTTATCCAGGAGCCTTAATAATCAAGGAATTCTGAACTTGATACAGTATATCGAATTAGGGGTGAGAATTCAATTTAATTTAGCAAATATTTATTTAGCTGCGGAGGATTAAGGGATGAAAAAGATCTAGTCACTTTCCTTAAGGAAGCCAATGCATAGTGAGAAAGGAGACAAGTAAACAGCTCATTAGAGTACACTGTGGTAAGTGCCTGAGTACTGCTTCCATTGTGTCAACAAAGCTTGTGGGCTGCAAAAGACAAGGGATTAATTCTGCCTGCCAGGTTTAAAGAGGCTTCCCAGACGTTCAGACAGAGCCAAGCCTTGACAGCAGATAGGCTCTGCTGTAGAGGTGGGTTATGAATGGGTAGGAAGGTTTTGCAGGGGATGATCAAACACAGAGCAGCGAGTGTTGACAATAGACTTGCACAACCACAGTACCTGGATTCTGCACTCATGGGTGCTTTGCACAAAATAGGTAACGCAAGCCAAAATTTTCTTCTCAGCTTCTTGTCCCCTACCCAGTAGCATACATTCTAATAAGCTGGCTTATACCCATCCAGGAGACCACCTTTATCCAAGCTTAGTAGGTTGAAATCTCTCAAAATTCTCACCGTGTAGAAGGATTCCTCTAGCTCTCCCCCAAATCGAAACTGATGTAGTGTGCTTCTCCACCCTGACTGAAGCCAAGCTTAACTCAAGCAGAGCATCCAAGTGAAAAGGAGGAACTGGAAAGCCCAGCTCTGGGGCCTTCAGGAGGACAGGTGTGACAGTGTGAGAGAGGTGGGCCAGGCTTCCAGTCAGAAGCCTGGGTTCTACCTGAGGCACAGACTTTGAGGTCTTCAACCTTTGTGTGGAAAAGAAACACAGGAAGGAGCCAAAGAGACAACTCTGTGAGCTTCCTTTGTATTCCTACCTATGGCATCCCTGGGAGTGTTCACAAGATCTGTATTTAGGTTTTTTCTTATTTATGTTGGGACCGGCTCTCACTGTGTGTTCCTGTTTGATCTGGAACTTCCTAGTAGACAAGGCTGGCCTTAGATTCACAGAGATCCACCTACCTCTGCCTATGCCTCTTGTTTACTTCTTTTTGAGAAACAGATATAAACATAGTTCTCACTCCTCATTAAGGACATGTTCCTTTGCAACCGTAAGAAAGTGTCACAGAAAACCATAACCCATCAAAATGCAGAGTTGTAGAGCCCAGCCTCAACTGATCTATTGGCAACACAATTCCTACACCTAAGGCTCTGGGATCATTGCAGAAGAGGGGGAGGAGAGATTGTAAAAGCCAGAGGAACAGGAAGTTTGCTGTGAGACTGTGTCTCATAAAAAATGTGTCACCAACATTGGTGCCTAATGGCTGACTAAACTTGACCCGAACAAGCACAGGTTAAAGTCTAAGCAGGGAAGCTCAGGAGGCCTCAACCCTTGACAAAGAACTAAGAGCAAGAGAAAATAGTCTTCTCCAAACACACAGATTAGCTATCCAGTACCAAATGGTCAGCCCTGAAAACATACATACCTGTAACATAACAGTAAATAGACTATTAAACTGGTTGTATTTATATAATTTAGGGGTGTGTGTGTGTGTGTGTGTGTGTGTGTGTGTGTGTGTATGAACATCAGTTAAGGAAAAAGAAACCATGAATTTGAAAGAGATCAGGGGGACAGGATGTGGCATATGGGAAGGGCAGGAGGGAGGAAAGGAAAGGGGAAAATGATAAAATTATATCATAATAATAGTTAATAATAATATAAACTAAAATCCTAGGAAGTTCTTATAAGAGCTGCTTCTAAGGGAACTATGTGTTAGTCAGGGTTCTCTAGAGTCACAGAACGTATGGGTAGTCTCTGTATAGTTAGGGGATTTGTTGATGATTTACAATCTGTAGTCCAACTCCCCAGCAATGGTCAGCAGCAGCTGTGGATGAAGTCCAAGGATCTAGCAGTTGCTCAGTCCCACGAGGCAAGCAGGCAGGGAAGAGTGAGTGAGTGAATCTTCCTTCTTCCAATGTCCTTATGTAGGTCTCCAGCAGAGGGTATGACCCAGATTAAAGGTGTGTGCCACCACACCTTTAATCCCAGATGACCTTGAACTCAGAGATCTCCCTGTCTTAATCTTCTGGAATTCATAGTCACTATGCTTCAAGATCTCCATGCCCAGATCCAGGTCAGAAACTTGTATCTCTCAGCCTCCAGATTAGGATCACAGGTGAGCCTTCCAATTCTAGATTGTAGTTCATTCCAGATAGAGTCAAGTTGACAACCAGGAATAGCCACTACTAACTATGTCCTAGCTGGTGTGACAAAAAAGGATAGAGAATGGATTTTACTTCCACGCTTTGTGGCCTCTCTACCCCTCACATTACACAGGGATCTCAGTCACATGATGGAGATACTCATCTCATTTAGCGTCTAGGGCAATTCAGTGAACATTTGTGTCACGTACCATGCATCAGGCTTGAGTACATGAAAGTCATTCTTTCTTTGTAAGGGCCTTGGCTAAGATAACCCTTGCCCTCAGAGTCTGGGGGACCTCCCCTCATTCATGCCACTTGCTGTGTGGTGAATAGGGGAAGCAAATTGAATGTAGGGATTGGGGGCCTTGCAAAAGTGCTCCAAAGGGTGAGGTAAGTCTCTCAAACTAGCTCCCTGAACAGAAACCAGACCAAGATATGGCCCTGTCTCCAGGCAACTATGGGAGACTGGCAGCCCATGCTGGCCCACAAAGACCCATAGAAATGCAAATGCCCATTCTTGGTTTTTTAATCTTCTGTGAAAAAGCCTGGAGAAAGTGGTTTCTTGGTCAATAACTGTGTGCCAAGCCCAACAAAAGAGAACAAAAATCTGTAAACAACAAAATTTTAATCTAAGACCAGATTGGAGAAGGCCATCGAGATGGATCAGCAATTAATATGCTTTCTGGTCTTTCAGAGGGCTCAGGTTATATTCCCAGCACCCACACAACAGTTCAAAACGGTTTGTGACTCTGTTTCCAGGAACTCCTGTGCCCTCTTCCTGTCTCCTTAGGCTTCTCCACACATGTGGTACATGTCATCAGGAAGACATGCACCCATAGATATGAAATCTAAATCTTAAGATCAGATCAGAGGAGGCAGGAAGCCGTGTAAACATAGACCCAAAGAAAGAAAGCAGTGTCTTCAAGGAGTACCTGCTGAGCCATAGCAAACCCCCGGGAGGAAAGCTGGAGACCAGCTTTGGGACATTCTGCTCCAGTTCAAGTCTGATCATCCAGATGGCCTGCCTTTTAGAATAGTCCAAGCTTGTGATCCTTCCTTGGATCCAGGGCCCCACAAACCGTGTGCAAAATTCCATTAACTTGTCACTATTTCCTAGAACATCATTGAATGGGTCTGGAAAAGATCAGAAGTACCTTCCTCCAAGGCCAGCTCTACCCAGTACTGACCTCCCCAAAGCCAAGTTGCACTATCTACCTGGGTTAAATCAACCTATGAAAAAGTTCCTAATAGTTATGTGTCCTTAGAATTGAGTATTTCATGGAAGGAAAGAGGATGGGAGTGGGTGAAGGGAAAAAAAGATGAAAGTGTGTGAGGATTACTTAAGAAAAATGGTGTTCGTTCTACTGCATCTGCTTCAGGAGCCCCTGATGGCAGGAACCATTGTTTTGTTATTCATGCCCATGGTGCAGGGGAGAACTCTAGCTGTTTACTGGTGAAAATGGAGTGGTAGAAGCAAGCAATAGAAGACAGTGCTGTTTTCATTTTACACTAATGTCCCTAGACAGTCATACACATTTCTCAAGGCTCTTATTGTCCTGGTTTCCTGTTTAAAAGAAAAAAAAAATCAAGCTATTGATGGCAGACTCACGCAGTCCCATTAGAATACTGAAGGCAGTGTATTATAGTACCAGGCAGGAGAGGGGAACCAGACAATAAGTATAATAACAACATATAAATTCTCAAAGAAATAGCAAGCTATAAGCCATCGCCACTGCAGAGCAAGGGCCAAGGCTTGAAAATGAGGATATAGTCTCAGCAGTACCCCAAAAGTTCAATAAGTAGAGGCTGAGGAGAAACAGGGAACAAAGATGTTGAAGAAATTTCTGTAAATCAAGATATGGCTACCAAAGACAAGGTCAGTTTGGCCATTGAAAGGATGGTTTGGATCAAAGCTGTTTGAACACAAAATGGTAGATCTATGGAATAGATAGGTACCACTGGAGTCTTTGATGTTTTCTCAAATGTGCTTCTGGGAGTATTATTAACCATAATATCTAATGATAAATGGCTTGCTTTGCCTAGGAAGAAGTGGGTAAGAAGAGAATGTCCTTCAAATACAGAAGATTGAATTCCAGGGTCAGTCCTTAGGAGCTTATGGCTAGATTGTAGGCATCGCTGAATCTAATGTTTAACCAGCAGGAGAAAGATCATCAGGCAGATAAACTCATGAAGACAAAGATGAGTGACTCCTAAGTCAGGCCTTGAACAGGCAACCGTAGCAGAAGTACTCTGGAATATGCCCAGATCATTATATAGTGCTTCTAAAGCTGTCAATCTACAATCACAGATCCATGTTCAACCTTGTACTAGGTTAGACAAGCCATCCTTTGCAAAGAGAGATTGATTTGAAAGCCCTTATAAACACATTTATTCCAACCAAAAGAAAAAATTTCTTTTCCAATATTCTCCTGCCTGAAACAAATGTCAAAGCCTTTTGGAGGGAGAGGATTTGTTTCTGTTATCTGCTGTATACAAACATCTCAAAATTTATCAGCCAAAATATTTTTAGCAGAGAAGATGGATTTGTTGATGAAAGTCAAGGAAACACAAACAACAAGAAAATTCACAGCAAATAAGTACCTTTGCCTTAAGTCTCATGCATAAGATCACATCCCATGAAGAAATATAAAAGAAGACAAGCTGTATTGCTAGATAGAAAGTCAGTTCTGTGAAAACTGACAATTCTTTCCAAATTAAGATACTAACCTTCTTGACATCTTTAGCCATGTCGTCATGACCTAGGCCCAAGCCCAGAAAGTGATTATTTTTCAATCTCAAACACTGGATTATCTGCATGGTTTTTTTTTTTTTAGGTGACCATGCAGTTTACCTGCTTGGATTAATTTCTAGGTCTCTTCAGATTGTCATCCCCACATTTTGTTGTTGTTTTATTACTAGCCCTTAGAAAAAAAGTGGCTAAAGTACATTTGCAAATCCTTTCTGGCTAAAGTGACCTTCCTCACCCAGTTGGACAGACCCAGCTTTCCATGAGACTGTCCAAAGTAGAATGGAGAGAAATTCCTCCAAACAGGTTAGGTAAGGGGGTGGGGAAAGCCAAGCTGGTCCTGATTTCTAAGTGGTCGTGGTACTACTCAAAGGTGATATTTCTCCAGTTACTATCACAGCAGGGCCAGGGGAAGTGTTACTGGCATGTTTGTGTCATCTTTTTAGTCTTTCATTATTATTATTTTTATTTTTACTATTTTGGTTTATCAAGACGGGATTTCTCTATGTAGCCCTGGCTATCCTGGAACTCATCTGTAGACCAGTCTGGCCTCGAACTCTGAAATCCACCTTCCTCTGCCTTCCAAGTGCTGGGATTAAAGGCATGTGCCACCACTGCCCATCATCTTTTTAGTCATGGATAACTATGCAAAGGAAATACAAGCTAGTGGCCTAGGAGGACCCACCTCTACACTGACCCTGGGAGCAGAGCTGCAATTAATAAAACCTCAGGAAATACTTTAGGTTAAGTCTTAGACGTCTGTCTTCAGTCTTTGCAGGATTTCATTCTCCCTGGAACACTTGAGAACTATTTAGCAGAACACACGTTTTAACAAAATTCAGTCCATGTACCCATTTTAAACCTTGGAGAGCCTTACATATTCACAGGCTGACACTGATATTTAGTGGCTATTACAGAAACGCTACAATTCTCACCTTCAAAATTAGCAAGTGGCTCTCCATGAACGTAATTACATTGTTCAGCTCTCCATAACTCGTGAGTCCTCCGCGTGCAATAACATGTGATCCAGCCTTCTTGAATCCAGCTGCTTCAAATAATTGCTTGCTTTCCTGCTGAGAAAAAACTTTTTTTTTTTTTTTTTTTTTTTTAACTAAAAGAGCTGATGATTTTATTTTCATATTTCACAATAAGTGAAAATCGCACTTTTTTGTATCACTTCTCCCTCTGAAAGTATCCTGTCTGTAGGAAGGGAGGTTCCCTTGTCATGCATCTGGTAAACACTCAGGCTCAGCACCAGGATCTCCTGGTGAAACAGAACAAGAGATACAAAACGGTAAGGAGCGCGTCTGCTCTTATCTGTCTGGCCGGGTCATGCCAGGCCGTGTGGGCACCATCATAGGGCGCGCAGGCGGTCTCATCATTGGAGGTCCAGGCATCATGGGCATGTGGCCTCCCATGGGCGGTCTCATCCCAGGAGCTGGTCCCACGGGCATCATCCCAGGAGGAGGAGGACCCATCATTGGCATCATGGGAGGGCCTCCCATGTGGGGCGCAGGCATCATGCCAGGCCGAGGAGGACCCGGGAGACTGGGGGGAGGTGGGATCATGGCCCCTGCAGGCGGAGGAGCAGAGAACGGGGCTGGAGGGATCTTTCCTTGTTGAAATGCAGCCGTTGTTTTGTCAATCAGGCTCTGGGCCTGCTCTTCCATCCATTTCTGGTAATAGTCTTTCACATTCTCTTTGTGTTTCCGACCACTGCAGTGTGTCTTCCTCACAGATGGAGAATCGTGGGTAAGATACGTATCACAGTAGTCACAATAAAACTTAGGCATGATGCTCCACAGGCCGTTGGCTATCAGGGTCCGAGAAAAAACTTTTATTAAATGATGCATTAAACAAAATAGTGTAACTCTGTTTTCGTCGCTACAAAGTCAGAAATGACTTCTACCCAGAATTCCATTCTGTGTCTCTCTCTCCACTTTTGTAGCATCACCAAGGAGACTGGTGGAAGTCTGGATTGGAATATTGTGACTAGAACCCCCACGGTTCTATAGGAGCACAACCAGGATTTTGCCACTAATTGAAGAAATAGATAACATGTATCTCTTTCAGCAGCTCTTATTTCCTTAATAGTTTTTTCCCCAGCAACATTAAGAAATGTTTCCCTTTGAAATACAGCATCACATAATGGGCCCATCTGGAATGGTGTCTTTGCACAGATACTAAGAAATAACAAGTGTTTTTGTCTTTGTCTATGGTAAATAATTGCAATTAGTTGCTGCCAAATATGTGTGTGCATATAAATAATGCATATATATACATATATATTGTATTATAGTGATCAAAGTCTTTTATTTAAAGGCATTCAAAATCACCAGAACTTTGTTTTGATATCCAAGAAAAAAATGTAGCAAATTTCCTTATTCAAACTATAAGCATTTTATTTCTTATTCAGGCCTGTATTTCCTTAATTTCTTATAATTTTGGGTTTTATTTGGGAAATGGGATTTCATATAGTACAGGCTGGCTTTACAGTCAATTTGTAGCCCAGCATGACTTTGAACTTCTGATCTTCTTGTCTCCACGTCCCAAGTGCAAAGATTCTAAGTACACACTGGCACACACAGTTTACGTGTTGCCGGGGCTTACCCTCAGGGCTCGGAGACGCTGACTGGGCTACCTCTTCGGCACAATTGGCTTTAAAAAAAAAGACTATTAATCAATAGATTTCCAAGAAGATGGAAGGAGAGACCCCTGGTCCTGGAAAGACTGGATGTAGGGGAATGCCAGGACAGAGAAGCGAGAGGGGGTTGAATGGGGAAAAGAGGGAGGGAAGGGGGCTTATGGGACTTTCGGGGAAGGAGGAAACGGGAAAGGGGAAATGATTTGGAATGTAAATAAAAAAAACTTAGAAAATAAAATAAAAATTTTAAAAAAAGGCATTATTTTGGAACAAGAAAAATTTCTTGAAACTATGATGACATCTTGACTGAAGAATGAGAATTTTTGTTTAAGTTAAAAGACATGAAAAATTTCAGTGACAAAAAGAGGGGGCTGCTGAATGCCTTTATTCCAGAGTTGGGGTGAATGGACACTGAGGAAGGAAGCTGAAGACCTCTAGACAAAGGACAGGATGAGCCCAACTAGAATCAACAACTCTTCTTTCAGCAACCTAGGTCTACACTCAAGGAAGCATGAACACTTAAAACATCAAGTAGCTCACGGTACCCGAAAGCCACTCTGGGAGTCTAGAATGAAGACTGGAAGTCAGCAGCAGATAGAGTGATTTGACAGCCAGGGTGGGAGCTTCCTAACATTGTGCAGGAAAGGGCTATTCATATCCAAAAAAAAAGTGCGTAGGATAGATATTAGGTGTAGTAACTAAAATCTTCCACCCAGCTTTGGGGGATGTTTCTGGTCTGTGCCAGGGGGAGTCTGGACAGCCATGAGTCAAGCCAAAGCATTTGGTTTTGCCCTTCCTTCTCTTTCCTTTGCTTTATGAGATGATTCCAAACACACATTGTTCACTCCAGTTTTGGCAGGGACTCTTCCACCCATTTTCTCCAAATCAAGGAAAGGTATCTTACTCTGAAAATGGGGAAGAAAGAGAAGGGAGCTGGTTCTAACTAATAACAGAACACACAACTGACAAGAAAACTTGGGGCTTATGAATTCTCCCTGTCATTAAACCTGAAGTCCTTTATAATAAGCCCAGCCATTGCTATGACAGCCCTCATAGGAAGTCTCCTTCGTCTTCCCTAGCCTTCCTATCAGCCTTGAGGACTGCTGTCTGCTGAAGTGGAAATCCTACCGCACTGTCTGTTCATAGAAATAGTGTCTTCCAAGACAAACAACAATGAAAGGAGCATTAAAAGCACACTGTCAGGATCTGCAGAACTCAAAGGACTATATCTAGCTTTTGAAAATAATGACATTTTGGATACAAAAATCACTACTTTGCAATAGAAATATGTGATATTTAATCTGCCTCTGTAAACATATGTTTTCAACATCAGATGCTGTTCATTTCATTAAATCACTATGAGCCCGGGCTTGAAACCATCACGCTGTTACCCTGCAGTAACTTTTTCTAAACCATAATTGTTCTACATGTGTTCACTTTCGCTCTTTATCGTCTCTTCTACTCTGTTTCCCCTTTCTGTGCCAATTATCCATGACAATAAGAATTGTCTGCTGGTATCACGTTGTGATCCAGGACTACAGGTGCTCATTCAAAGATCTTACAATTAACACTGGAAGATGAGATCAAAGACCCAGCCCTTACATTTGCGATGGAATGAAACTCTATCAGAAATAAGGTAATAGCTACTTTGGCAAGCTGAACGGCTTCAACTCGTAGTTGTAGTAATTCCAGCATCTGTGTGCCGTTGGGATCCTCCCAAGGTGTTGTCTGGCAGCCAGAATCTGAAACTCAAAATAAAACCTCCCTGTCAACAAAGGTAGGTCTCCAGGGATTCCGTAAAGCGCAGACATCCACTCAGGGTGACTTACAGCTTCATGGGAAAGAGATGACTCCAAAGGAAAAAGGAAAGTCATGTTTCAGAGTTTCTCTCTCAGGAAAGGTAAAGCTGCATTCTCTTAGGAACATTTTCATAAGTGGGTTGTTGCTATTGTTTTTTTTTTTTTAAATAACACACACACATAGATACACATACGCACACAGAAGCCAACACAGACACACATACACACACACTCTAAATTTTCATAGCAATGACTAAAAAATGATCAAGTTTCTATGTCACCCCTGTCACCATATAAACAATTGACAAAAGGGTACTGTGTGTAAGTTTCTCTTAGGCCTGATTAAAGGCTCTCTACGCTTTTGCTAAAATCTCCATGTTATGACACACTCTCTGGCAAACCCTGAACCCTGTCATTACTGTCCTTAGTTCAACAACACTCAGAAACCGTGGTCCCCAGGGATGCTGTCATCTTCTACAAAGGCCACATCATGCCTCTAATTCTTGCTCCTCGCGGTTCATTTTATACGCTCTGCGTGCGCGTGTTTGACTTTCAGAACATGACTCATGCCTTTTAAGTTACTCGTCAAGCCTACAAATGGAGCAGGAGTGATGAGTTAGCCGATTGGAAATGAAAGAAAGTGTCCTTCACTCCCTGGACACTAGGATCTTTTTTAGAGAGTGCACTAAGTGACTTCCTGGCTCACAGAGACCAATGTGATGTGACATTTGAGAAGGGAAAAGGATAGGGGGTGTTCCCTGTGCATTATTTTTAGACAGCTCATCACTTTCATTTCTGAAAGCAATACTTCCCCTCCCCCACACCCATTCTTCAGTAAAATAGCAGTGCAACATAGGATGTCATCATAGGATGTCAACATAGGATGTCATCATAGGATGTCAAAGCTTGGCTGGAGCTTTACGACTAGGAAGGCCAACTTACAGATTCAGGTAAGTAACTTATACAGAGTGATAATTTAATGTCTTCAGTACAGGTCTGTTATCGGTGGAAACTGGGAAGGGCTTAAGGATGATATATCTATATATATATATATATATATATATATATATATAGATATATAGATATATCTAGTTAGATAGATAGATAGATAGATAGATAGATAGATAGATAGATAGATAGATAGATAGATAGATAGATAGATCCTGTGTTTGGGAGAAGGTGATATCATGTTTCTTTCTCTCTCTCTCTCTCTCTCTCTCTCTCTCTCTCTCTGTGTGTGTGTGTGTGTGTGTGTGTGTGTGTGTTTGTAAATGGTATGAGTCTTAGGGTTTTACTGCTGTGAACAGACACCATAACCAAGGCAACTCTTATAAGGACAACATTGAATTGAATTGGGACTGGCTTACAGGTTCAGAGGTTCAGTTCAATATCATCAAGGTGGGAGCATGGCAGTATCCAGGCAGACATGGTGCTGGAGAAGGTGAGAGTTCTACATCTTCATCTAAAGGCCTCTAGAAGATTGGCATCCAGACAGCTAAGACAAGAGTATTAAAGCCCAAGCCCACAGTGACATACCTATCCCAACAAGGCCACACTTCATAATAACGCCACTCCCTTGCCTAAGCATATACAAACCATCACAGTATGGGACAGAATATTTGGAAAAATATCAAGACTACATAGGCACTCCTGACTTTTTTTATTCTTCTGTTTCCCTAACTAAAAAAGAAGATAGCTTCAAGCTAAAATCTTGGGTAATAATCCCAAGTCTGGGAGAGATTGCTGCCCTGTCTTTGACAGCTATGACTGTTCTGGGGTGGAACCTCCTGACATCATCATCACAGTGGTCTCATTATTTTGACTCATGTCGCTCCACTTTTCAAATGAGTTTTATATCCATTATGTAGTTTCAGAATGAGGATACTCCTGTGAGATGGCTGTATTATAGATCACTCCTCTCAACAGAACTTTGACTGTAATCCCAGGGTCCCTAGCAGGAAAGATGACCTAGTAGCTTTATGGCCTTCCCAGGAATGTTCTTCAGCATCTAAAATGACCAGTAAATGTAGGTGACTAAAGGAACAAACCCAGAAAAAAAATTGGTGACCTCCTAGATGGACTTACACCAATAGCTCTTCTTGGAACAGAAGTGAGGATGAACGATGCTCTCCTGTCAAGTTCAGTTTCATCTTTTGAGTCTGTTAGGATGCCCAGGTTTTGACTCCTTGGGGACTGAGAAAGGTCCCTTTATTCCATCTGTAGGATTATAATGCAATAGAACAGAATGGGAAAACAGATTCTCCTTTTGGCTTAGAGTTCTTTCTCTACAAAACAGTAAGAAAGTAAGTCTTCAGGAGCAAAGATACATAATGTTCTCCTTTTCAATTTTTCCCCAGCCAATTAGATTAATGTGCCAAAATGCAGGACACTTCATAGCCAAATAAGTCATTTCATCTTCCTCAAGGACTTCTGTGACCATTGAAGTAAAAATACACACTTAAAGTGATTAATATACAGTATATATAAAGTGGTATGTAGCACAGGTTTATTAAATGTCATAGACTATTTTGTATTTAAGATCAACAACAGGAAGACTGATTGACATGCCATTTCAAATAGCTACCTACTTCTGCAATATAGAACTTCAAAAGCCAAGGCCCAGGAAAGGAAAGAGTTACAGGCATTTGCAGGCTATGTTTCAATGCTGGGAAGTGAACCCAGGACCTCATGCATACGGAACATGTACTTTGCCACTGAACTATACCTCAAGCTGGAGTGTAACTCTTGAGTAAGGAAAACAAGTATCCATTTCATGAAGTGGGATGAACCAGGCTTGGAAGAAAAGGCCAATGTACAAAACGCAGCCAGCCTTCCTTGAAACTCACTAAGTATATTGCAGCCAGAAGACCCACTTAAAAATAAAGGCAATGTTACCACAGCCAATTCTCTTTAGAATGAGGGAAGTTAGTGTGTCACTTTGTCCAACATACCTATTGACATTTATGATCTGTCTGTTTGCAGGCAATAAAAGGCAAGAGCTAAAAATGCCTTTTCAAATCCATCCAATTTACAGTCAAGTGAAAATATTTCTACCAAGAATACTCTTTCATCAAATGCTTTTTTGTTTTAAGCAGACCAAAATTAATCAGCTAGAATTTTTTGTTTGTCTTGGTTTTGTTTTTAAGATGCTATTCTATTCAACCTTTAAAAATAAAGGATCTGATTTTATTTTTTTTAAGATTTATTTATTTATTATATGTAAATACACTGTAGCTGTCTTCAGACACACTAGAAGAAGGCATCGGATCTCATTATGGATGGTTGTGAGCCACCTTATGTTTGCTGGGATTTGAACTCAGGACCTTCAGAAGAGCAGTCAGTGCCCTTAACTGCTGAGCCATCTCTCCAGCCCCCTGATTTTATTTGTTTGTTTGTTTTATGTAAACTGGGGTTTTGCCTTCACGTATGTCTGTGTGCAGGTGTTGGGTCCCCTGGAACTGGAATTCCAGACAGTTTTGAGTCATCATGTGGGTGTTAGGAATTGAACCCATGTCCACTGGAAGAGCCCTCTTAACTGCTGAACCATCTCTCAATCCCCAAAGAAACCGATTTTAATATAAAACCTGCATTTCATCAAAGATGGTATATAGTGCTTTCACCTTAATTATTCTCTAAGAAAGAAACATGTCGCTGCTGTGTACTTAACATGTAGCAAGAACACAGACTAAAGACAGTTGCCTCTGTCCATATTGACTGCCAAGGGCAGCCACCTTGAATTGTTATGGCTTGAGTGTTCAATGATATGTGCTGTCATTTTTGACAGTAATGTCACTATGTGTCCACACATCAAAATTTAGAGAATGAGTGAAGCAGACTAATAAAGCTTCACAATCATATGACACTTTATACAGTCCCAGAATATCTAATGTTATTTTGCTATTTCGGTCTCTATCAGCCCTGCAAGAAACTGGCCAGGCCTCAGGTAAGGAATGATCATACCTGTGACCATCAACACGTGGGCAGCAAAGCCAAGATGTGAATCAACCTTATTTAATAGCATTACTTCAAGTTCTGCCATGCAGCTGCCTAGTTAACAACTTTTGTGGAAGGGTTAAGAGGCAAAATAACTATACTTAAAGGAACTCTACTGAGCCTGCAAGGTGGCTCTGTGAACAAAGGTGTTAACTGGAAAGCCTGACAACCTGACTTTGATCTCTGGGTCCCACATACTAGAAGGAGAAAACCAGTGTGTATTAATTTCTTTTAAAATTAAAACCTTCCATTCTGGAGGGAAGCTTGTTAAGATACAGAAGAGTATTTTTAAAACAGGGTGTTTATGATTAGGAGGTGAAATATTCCATCCAATAGGAAACTCCAAAAGCGCAGGAAGTAAACAACTCAATGGCTTCAGGAAATCCCTAAGACTAACAAGATTCACTAGGACCCTCCCTCCCCAAGCATATAAAAGCAGAGACCAGCCAAACTGCCTGGAAGAAATAGAGAAGAGCCTAGCTGTCAAGAAGAAAGCAAGCAGCAGTTGAGATGCCTAGAAGTTCAGACCAACTCAGACTACCTACAGAGGACACTCTCCAACCTGGTGGAGTGCCTGCGGTTTTAGAGTGTGCTCCAGGTTCCCTTATGAGCTACCTCTCATCACCCACACTGGGGTAGGCTTTGGTGATACAGCTGCCTTTGTGTGGTTTCTGTTCTATAAGTAACCATTCACCCATGTTTCTGTAAGTAACCCCAATAAAACTCATTGGTTCATCACATTGACTTTGGTCTATCATCATTTCCCTCTCCTGAGTGATGAGACATTGGTTCATGTTCTCTCCAGGAATCGTGTCACAAAACAAGACCCGACTCTTGCAAGTTGTCTTCCATTCTCCACAGGTGTACTATGGCATGCATGCTAAAGGACACACAAACACCCATGTGTGTATACTGACCTAGTTAGGTTTCCATTAGTGTAATAAAATACCAAAAGTTGCTTTTCCAAAAGCGACTTGGAAAGGAATGGGCTTATTTTAGTTGGTAACTATCGGGTCACACTCTCTATCACTGAGGGAAGTCAGGGCAAGAACTCAAGGTAGGAGCTGAAGAAGAAACTGTGGATGAATACTACTCACTGGCTTGCTCCTCCTGGCTGGTCCAGCTTGCCTTCTTCCACAACCTACAACCACCTGCCCAGGATTAGCATTTCCCGCTGTGGGCTGTGCCCTTCCTCATCAATCATTAATCAAGTAAATGCCTGACAGACTTACCCATAGACCAATCTTATGGAGGTATTTTTCTAAATTGAGAGTCTTCTTCCTGGATGTATTTAGAATGTGTCAAGTTGAAAACAAATGAACAACAAGACAGAAACAACCAGGACACATACACAAATCTAATCCTGAAAATGGTAAGGAGCAGAATTGGTGAATGAAAGCTAAAATCAGTTGAACTCTGCTTTGTATTTTAAGTCGTGTAATCTGGACTTTATTTTCCATTCCAGTACCTCTAGTTCTCACCTTAGAAGAAGAAGTGTTAATTCTGTCTTTGTCCACACCACCGAACTATTAAGTAAAGAAAGGGGTAATGAATATGAGACTACTGTTAAAGATAGAAGCTCTTTCCAAAGGGTAATATGGAGACACTTTAACATAAGTCAGTCTCTATAAACATGTTGGATTGAATGAATATTTGAAAAGTTTCTGAGATCCAATGACCAATGGCCTTTTAAATGACTCCAGAAACCAATAGGTAGAAAAGGCACCATTGATCATGTTGTCTAACTTTCACGTTCCTTCTGATAACAATGGGTATGGATTTCACTTTGGGAAACTTTCTGCTCAACACCGAACTGTAGGGAGCTTACAAAAGAGCCCATCACCTTGGTCTTCATGAGTAGTGAGGAGACTGCTATAGGTCTAGGGAAAGTTTGAGCTTATTCCCCTCCTGGGGACAGCTTGAAAGATATCCCATGCCTCCTGCATCCCTGGAACAGCCCAAGTCCCCAACCCTGGCTGGTCTTTTATTCTTTTCTTCAGTCCTGTGAACTCTTGCTCATTCTTACAGAAATCCCTTTCAGTGACATCTAGTCATCATCTCTGTTACTGAGTTGGCTAGTATAGACCCTTCATGGTACAAGCAACCATGCAAGGAGATTCCTGGATGAATTAACTGAAGGGAAATATCTTCCCATGAAATAGGCAGCACTTTTAGCAGTACCCCAAATATAAAGGAGCCTGGGAGCAGGGGAGAAGCAAAGCTGCTTTTGCCTGCCTGCTTTTACTCCTTGCTGGTGAGTGCATCTACTCTATTTCTGATGTCACTGCTACTGCTGTTCTTTGCTAGCCCAGATTCTTCAGCCCTCCAATGTGGACTAAATCTTCTTGGCCAGCAGCACAAGAATGGAACTACTGGGGCATCCATCTTTATGGACTGAATGTTCTCAGTCTCTCTCTATCATGCAGACAGTCATTGTTAAACTGCCTATGCCATTTTACAAGATAGAAAGATAATTGTAAGCATGCATGTTATATCAATAAAAATTTATGTTAAAGTAAGCTATATGAACTATAGCCTGCATCACACATTCAGCAGATATAAAAAGCTTGTATAAAACTGTGTAAGATAGTTGTTGATACTATGAGTTTTTCAAGGTATGTATGGGTGGTCTGTTAATAACATGGTCAACTTTGTGTGAATATCACTCTCTTCCAAAGGTAGGTTCTTTGAAAGGGAAGTTAGTTGGTGCTATGTCATCACAGAATTGAGTTACAAGAAAGGACACCACCAGGGAGAGTTCTCCACCACTGTTGGGCTAGGCTACCCAATGTCTCAGCAGCAGGAGGCGGGGTCAGCTCTTCTACTCTCATGCCCTCAGGGTTAGCTCACCCACACCCACACCTCCAGAGCCAGCTCCACTGTGGTGCCCAAGCAAGGTTCGAGCACTGCAGCCTGTGGTGAGGGGCGGGCCCATTTGTGCCTTAGCCATCAGGGCCAGCTCTGTTTATTGCACAGATGAGGGGCAGGGCCTTCCCTCCTGAGTGCTACAGCCGGGGGACAGGGCCAGTTCACCTGCTCTTATGAGTTTAGGGCCAGGTCTCCTGACAACTGCAGGTGGTGAGGGACTAGGAGGAGGGAAGGCATCACCGACTCTCTCTGCACCCACCCATGACACCTAACTGTGGTGAAGTGCAGGGCCTGCCCTCCTGAACTCATGACCCCTGTGGGCAGCTTTCCTTACTGCTGGAGGTGAGGAGAGACAGGGGGAAGACATCACCTCTGTGCCCATGCCACCCCAAGGCAAACAAGTGGCAGGGTCAGCTCTCCCATACTCATGCCCTTAGGGCTGGCTCACCCACAACCCTCTGCCAGTGCCATCTCCACTGTGCTGCCTGGGCAAGACACCGGGTCAGCTCTCTTGGACTGCTGTCCCTAGTGAGAGATGGAGTCAGCTTCCCTGAACACCGCATCCATTGGGGGGGTGGGGCCTGTTATGCACAGCCCCTGGACATCCATATGGTCCCTGGCAGATGCCTGGACCAGGGACATTCCCATGTTCTCTAGTGGTAATACAAGCCCTGGACATCAACACTGACCCCTGCCGCTGCTGCATAACCATGGACTCAGACATGGGCCACAACAGGCCACCCCTCTCTACCCTCAAGTTTCTAGTCCCATCTGTCTTTATAATGTTCAAGCTACTTCCCTTTCTTTCCCATCTGACTACTATATACGCGTACATTGTGGTGGTTCCGCTGCAGGCTGGCCTCATAGCTGGCAGGCCCCTAGGTGACCTCCTCCATCCATGTTTCATAGGGTGGTGACAAGAGGGTTTCTATGAGCTGCGTATGCCGCGCGCTGCAGGGCAGGTCTGTAGGTGGCCCTGAGGTCCGCAGGTCTCTGTCTGTCTTCCTCCTATTGCACTTTCGCTGCTTGGATTTGATTTGATTTTTTTTTGAGTCCTGGGCATAAGACAGCTTTGGCCATCGAGCTAGGATGAACAAAGGACTGCCGTCTGCTCTACCCCTCACTGATACAAGAACATTACCAACAAGGTGTCTCTTTGCCCATTGCCGGGAAGGGGGGCAGGGATAAATTAATTAAAAGAAAAAAAAAGAGTTATGCTCAAGTTGATTTTGAAGGAGGAAGAAAGCAGGAAAGATTTAAAGGGGAAAAACAAGTCAAAAAAGAAAAAAGGATAGAAAGTGTTTAACCTCCCAAAATATTTGAATTAATTTATTTTAATGGTTAAAAGGACCTAGTACTCCATTTTTATGGTCACCAGCTGCCTGGCTAATGACCCCCAGAGAAAAATCCCCAAATATATTAACAGGTCTCTTCTTAAATGTAAGACCAGTCATTTTTTTAAAGATTTTTTTTATTATTTTATGTGTATAGGGATTTTGCCTGCATACACATATATGTGCATTATGTGCATGCCGCTGCCATAAATCCCCTGGAACTGGAGTTACAGGCAGTTATAAGGTACAGTCTGGGTGATGGGACTCGAACCTGGGTTGAAAATAGACCCTTCCTCAGGATAGAACATGTGTCCTTTGCAAGAGCAGCAAGCAATTTTAATCACTGAGCCCTCTCGCCACCCCAAAACTGTTTTGAATCAAAGTTGCCTTGAGCCATCTCAGTACTGAATCTAATTTTTAGTTCTGTTTCTGCCTCCCTCAACCCATTAGCATGTTTCTCGTCCGTACACTTCCTTTTCAGAGCACCATGAACATCCCTGCAACCTTCCTGGTGCTTCTGGATCCCTCCCTCCCTCCCTCCTCATCTGCTCTTGCTCTTCCCAGGGTTGCCGTGCCCCAGAGACAGGCCTAGAAAGTCAGCTCCATCTAACCCCACCCCCACCTTTGTAAGGTTTCCATTCTCTTAGCTTTAAATGCTATCCCTATCAGTCAGCCCTCGAAGCCTATCTCCACTAGAGTGTTCTTCAATTCATGGACTCAATTGCTCTACTCCGCTTATCTAGTACACACCTCTTCCTTTGAATTCTCTATATTCAAAAACATTTAGCCTGTTCTTTCTGTGTTTTTTTCCCCCATCTCAGATGTTGACCATACCATTCTTCAAGTTCCTGATGTCAAAACATTAATATTAGTCTTGGTCTCTTTCTTGGCCACAGTGTTTGTTATATGAAGAATTTCCATATGTAGACTACAGTCAGTTCTCTCTAGCATCACAAGACCTTACCATCCTTTGCCATAATGAAATTGCTTCCTGGCTGGGTTCCCGTCGTTCTCCTCCCTCCCCATTGTCTGCTTTTAACAGCGCAACCAAAATTATGAATCAAAATGTCAGACGTATTGTCTCTCTTCTATTTAAGTCCTGCAATGCCTCCTCACCTCACCCAGAGACAAAGCCTAGGTTCTAAGATGGCCAACCAGTCATTACATGATTTGACTCACAGGTATGTCTCTGACTTCACCTTTTATAGTTCTCCTTCACTGGCCTTCTACTTTACTGCCAATATTCTAGGCAAGGCCCTGCAATAAAAACTTTGCCCTGACTAATCCCTTTTGTAACAAGTTGCAAGCATTGAATGGCTTATCTCTTCCAAGTCTCTAAAACATGCCTTGCTACCTTTTCAAGAGAGTCCAGCTTGATATGAATCCTGCAGGAGTCACTGACCCTCAGCATCCCTAACTCTCCACTCACAACCCTATTGAATTTCACGTATTTTATCCCATTGGACTTGTTCTCATGAAACCCTAATATGGCAATTTATTCTTTGTAATAGTTACTATTTACTCTCTTGTCTCACAAGAAAAAGAAGCTTTATGTTTTGTTCACAGAGCTGTCATAAGCCCCTAGGATACTGCCTGGCACATGGTAGGTACTGAATGAATAATTTCTGAATGAATAAATATTGTGAAGTCAACAGCCCATGAATGTATGAAATACAGGTCAACATAGATAGGCTTGTTAGAGATCTAACAGCTCTGTCTTTTTTTAACCTCCAAGTCACTTTCTCAGCACAGCATCAAATGATTAGTTTACATGCCTCTTTAGGCTACAGGTTTAACCTTTACAGTCCTTAAGTACAAGTACGAAACAGTAGTATCAAGAAGTGAAAACCCTCACTCAAAGATGTCAGCGAACGCTCAGAGAAAAGTTGAGTTGGGGTTAGTGAAAAGGTAGAGGAAGCAAGAGACAGAGCGATACCCAGAGAGGGGTGGACCTTCTCCCAATGTGCCATCTCCTCTCAGAGAATATGATCAACACTCATAAAGAAGAAGACAAAGTCCACCTATAGAGTTGGATATATTGCTATGGCCGCTGTAAGAACAGCACAGCAGTGTAATCTAAATCACCCCTAATCATGGAAAGTTTATTTCCAGTAGTATATCTTATTGCAACACTTGCTCACCCCCAAGTGATATTTGTGTAAAGTCATTTGTTTGTGAAAGAGAAAGCGGTCCAGAAATCCATCAAATAGGACATATGCAATAAACAATAGTAGATCATCTACTGTAGAAGAATTCTATGTAGCTGTAAAAAAGAAAGAGAAATCTCAGTACTGATGGGAGAAGAGTTCCAGAACTCCAGGGAATGCTGATAGGAGAGAGAGAGAGAGATTTTGATTGTAGACTGCCTTTACGTTATAAGGAGGCTTATAGAGAATGTTTGTACCTGCTTTTATATATTAGAAGGAAATACAAGAATTTAATACAAATGGAAGATATGTTCATCTAAGGTTACCAGCAGGGACCAAACTGTTCCACAAGCAAAATTTCTACCTATAATAATACTTATGGCATGTTTAGATAGTTTTAATTAAGCTTCATGGTAGTAATAATTGGTTATAAGTATGTGGAATATATTAAGAGTGAAAAATATAACAAATTCCATGAGGAAAACTGATACTGTGCCCTTCTCCAAAAAGAAAGGGGAATGGGGGGAGGAGGAGAAGGCCCTGAAAAAATTATGTAATGGCTATTTCTTCATCTGAAAACTTAAAGAGTAACTGATCACTGCCCTTCACCCATAAAATGAAGGAGAGTGAGCAACATCAAATTGGGACTTCCAACAGCTAGATTCGAACTCTATCTTCCTTACTCAGTACTTTTAAAATGTGCCCTCTCTTCCTCGTGCTTTGTGAATAATGAGAAGTGATGAAATGACCAGACCCTGGAGGAGGATGGCCAGTATGTGTCCATATAAGACAGAAAGTTGCTAGGGAGGCAGTGGGGAGACTTAGACTAAGCCTGTTTCCATCACATACAAATGGCTATGACAAACATGGACTCGCTTATTAATAAGAGAGTTGAGATGCTATCGTTCCATCCATTATCTACGACCACATTGAAAACCTGAGAGGAAAGCAGTCCCAGCTGATATTTGTTTCAGACTATGGGCAGACAACTGTAGTGTAAAACCATAACACCAAGACCAAGGTGCTCAAAACAGGACCATAAAAGCTAGCCAAGCCAATCCCCAAGAGCCTGCTTAAGGTTCACAAGGAAAAAAACAAAACATCATGTAGACAGCTTAGCTTCCATTGCACAGCTCGGGCAAGGTGGCTCAGCAAGATCTCTTTTATTTTCTCTCTAAAGTCTGTACAATAACCATGGATGCCTTGTTTATATCCCCTCCCCAACTTTTATGGGCTATCTCACCTTGAAAATAGATACAGACAATGAGAACCTACAACCCACTCTCCCCCTTATTCCCTTACCCACCCTTCCTTCCTCCTGCTCTGCCTGCTTCGTTTCCTTCCCAATAATTGTTTTAGAGTGCACGGCAAGCACTATTCACAGGATTAAGAAACAACAGTAGTGTTCGCTGCGAGAAGCCAGACACCCAAAGCAGACGCTAATGTGATCGCACTCACGTGAAGCCGCAGCACTCAGTCTGATGAAAGGTCAGGGAAGCAGGTATCAGAAAGGAGCAGGGACTGGGAGCAGGTACAAGGAGACTCTGAAGCGCTGCAAACGCTCACTCTTCCTTGGGCACTGATAATACTTTTAACGGCTTTTCTGTGCATTTGTCCAACACCGTTTAAAAACAAACAAACTCTGAAGTGCTTTGGAGGAAGCAGACTCCATTTTGTTAGCGAACAGGAAATAGTTCAAGCACACAAAAGTATTATATTAGTTTCATCCCCACAGCAAGTATATAGCCTAGCGGGAAATAATCTCAAGAACAGATAGACGCTGTCATGTCCTCATGTGGTAGAAAGTTGGCTATCAAATAATCCAAATATCCTAGCGTAAAATCTGCTTCATATCACTATGGTAGCCACCATTTACTAAAAGACTCGACCTAGGCAACCTTTGAGAGTAATTAGCATGTGAGATTTGGGCAGTGCTGAGCAGGGGCCTGAGAGCAGAGGAGAAACTGCGCTCCAATGGAGCTTCTGAGATGTTGCTCAGAACAAAAGCCCATCTCTCGACAAATTGCAATAGAGAACCTGTGTTTCTGCATAGGTTCCCAGCAATGAGTTATAAGGATTGCTTCTGAGGGACAAGCCCTAAAACAAAAGGAAAGCTCATCAAATAGGTAATTTCACACACTCCCCTTCTTGCTAGAGAAGATGAATGAAGACCAAAATGTCTGAATTTAGGAGTTGAATTCTGTAGGAAGAAAACATCAGGAGTGTAGGCTGTCTCCCCACTTCCACTTAAAATTACGGGGTTATAGTTAATGAATTAAAAAGTGTCTTTTTCTTGAGACAGTGTCTCATGTAGCCCAGGCTGGCCTTGAATAGTCAGGGCTTGCCAAAGGCCAAGAATCACATCAGAATTCAATTGCATACAATAGGCCATTCCTCAGGTAATTCTTCCCCTCATTTAGGCTACAGATACTCACTAGCTAGCAGATTAGCCATGGCTATAGGTCTATTCGAAGATGATTCTCTCTCCCTTTCCGTCTCCCTCTCCCTCTCCCCCCTCCCCCTCCCTCTCCCCTTCCCCCTCCCCTTCTCCCTCTCTCCCTCTCTCCCTCTCTCCTCCTTCTCCCTACACCCCTCCCCCCTCTGCCCCCCTCCCCCTTTCTTTAGATTTTTCCAGTTTTTCAAGACATGGTTTTTCTTTGTAGCTCTGACTGTGTCTCAGCCTGTAGCTCAGGCTGGCTTCAAATACAAAATTCCACCTGTCTCTTCCTTCCAAGTGCTGGGATTAAAGGCATGAGCCATTACCACCTGGCTGCAGATGGGTTTTTGAAACTGAACTTTAAAGTGAATGGAATGCCCTCAATTACCAGCGATGCTCCTTAAAGTAAATATTTTTCAAACATTTTCTCTTAAAGTAAGAGTTTTTCTTAGCATTCACATTTAAGTTAATATTACCGTTCAACTGAGAGAAATAGGAAATATCTTTCCTGTTCTGGGGAGTGCCTCCATGTTGCTCCTATGTTTTGATGCAATGGCTTTCTATGTCCAAACATGAAGGTATAAGATACACAAAAGCCTTCCTCACCTCTCCACATTAACTTGTCCTCTTCCCTAAAGTAATTACACATAGGCATGGCTCAAACCCTAAGCCAACATAAAGGATTGCTTTTAGCTACATGGACTTATGTTTATAATTTACCTAAGTGAGCCTTAATATCCATGATATTCTTTTGCTTTTTTCAGTGGATGACTGACAGGGAAACCGTACCGTCATGCAAGGGCAGGGAACCATCCTGAAACATTTTTTGGAGTGCTGTGGAGGAAATAGGAAGTCCCACTGGTGGTGGGACAAATTTGGTGGTGACACCATGAGTGTAGTGCTAGTCCCACCCTGAAAGTAGCAGACAAGAGTGTGCAGAGAGTCTCAGCCACGTATGTTTCCCTCGTTGTAAAGCAATCTCTCCAGCTCTTCGCAGTTCCAAGAGTCGATGAAGCAGTTTTGCTGACATGGAGACACACTAGTTTGAGACAATTTGTTTCATTACAGGACACCCCCAATTTTAAAAAAAAAAAAAGCCTTAATTTGATTCAGTATCAACACTTTGATTTCAAAATATTGGTCATAATTTATTATTTTATAGTCAATAATATCAAGAAACACCAAGAACATTCTCTTTTTAAATTCATATAGCATTCTCAAATTAAATATTTCTGCACATATTCTTCTATAACATACATGTTGGGTTCTTTTAGTTGCTGCCTTTTGGTTTGAGATGGGTTCTCTGTATATATAGCTCTAGCTATTCTGATTCACTATGTAGACCAGGCTGCCCTTGAACTCATAGAGATCTACCTGCCTTTGCCTCCTGAGTGATGGGGTTAAAGGTGTGGGCCACTATGCCTGGCTTAAGTGATAGATTTAAAACAAATAAAAAATGCCAGCGTTCAGGCTGAGGATAAGGTTTGGTGGTAAAGTATTTTCCTCACTTATTCAAAGCCTTGGGTTTGATACTCAACATTAAAAGAAAGGAAGCGGGGAGACGAGACACCAATTAAATCTGAAATTGAATTTTGGACAAGCAATGAATAACTTTTAATATGTTTGCCTGTGAAATATCTACTATATAATTACTTTTTAAAGTATCCATTGTTGATAAGGAATTTAAATTTAGCTAGATCCCCTGAATTATCTGCAAACCTCACTCCTGTTTCATCTTCATCTAACTAAAATGCCTTCTTCCTGTGGTCAATTCTCCTTTGCTTTTACTGCCATGTGCTGCAAGATTGGGTCCACAAAGGATCAGAGCTACACTGCCCTTCGACATGGCCATCCACTCCTATCCCACCCATGGTGATTTTGCCCCTCATCAAAAAGAGCCCACATATTTAAATCCTACTATACCAGAGAAAAATCGGGCAGTTCTCAAATAAAAGAATACATATCAAAAAACAGCTGGCCAGTCCTGCTCTACCTCCACCCCTTGACCACTGGACCCTGGATACAAAAGCAATCATCTCCTGGATTCTGGAATGTTTCCATTTCAGAATCTACAGGATCTAATAATAACACACAGGATAACGCTGCCAATGTTTTCCTTAGCAAAGACACTATAGCTTATTATTTAACCTGTACTTTAAAACATTTGCTATTCAAATATTTATTTATTTATTTTAGCTTTGCCAACTTGTGGTTTATCTTCAAGTGTTGGAGATAGCCAGAGCAGGCAGATTTCCATCTAACACATCATATTGCTGCTCGATTAATTATTCATCAACGGGATCCCATGAGCCAGAGTGCAGGGAATGATGGATCCATTTATCTTGACACTGTAATTAGCAGCCTGGATTGGAGGTGTTGTTTATCAACTGAGTTCAACTGGTTTGTTAATGAGAGGAAACACAAACAGTTCCTAGGACATAGGTTTGGCTTCCATCTTTAGCTCCTACAATGCAGAGATTACAGGAGGAAAGTGGAGTGATAGGGAGACAGAAATGAACAAAGCAGGGATGGGCATCAATCACTCTGTATTCTGGTTCCTCTCACCAAACCCCGTGCATTTCTCTTGGCCAACATTCTCAGAGGTCGCCTTAATTATATAATCTTAAGACATTCATCGTTCTGTAAACTTTTTTCACTTAACAATATATCTGGAAGATTTTTCATGCTAGCATTTGACTCTTTGCTTCACTGGTTTAACAGCTGTATTCAGTTTCATTGTAAAAATGTCGCAGTGTATTTAGTCCCTATTAAGTCTTTGCCTTCTTTAGCCTAATCACAAACAATTCTGTGCTAAATATTCTTATTTATTCTTATGCATAATCAAAAGTTTTACAATTGTAGTTACTGGATGAGGCTATACACTTGTTTAAAAACATGGAGGGCTGGAGACATAGCTCAGCAGTTAGAAGCATTTGATGTTCTGGCATAAGATCCAGGTTCAATTCCCAGTACCTACATCATGACTATCAACCATCTGTAACTCCAGATCTCGGAGATCCAACATCCTTTTCTGGCTGCCACAGGCACCAGGCATATGCACATGGTGCACATAAATATATGCAGATAAAACACTCATATGCACAAGATTAAAAAAAATTTATGGAGGGTTGGGGAGATATTTCAGTTGCTAAACTGTCTAGTTTGCAAGCGTGAGAATGGAAATCTAGATCTCAAGAACCCATATAAAAAGCCAGATGTGGAAGGATGCTCTTGTGACCTCAAAACTTTGGTAAGGGTGACAAAGAGAGGCAGACCCCTGTAACATATTGCTCACTTCAAAATGTTCAAGTGAGCCCAGGATAACCCACTTCAGATTTAGTAACCTTATTTCAAAAAATGAAGATGGAGGGCTGGAAAGATGGCTTAGTAACTAAGAGCTCATGAATTTCTTGCAGAGGACCCAGACCCATTCTTCCAGAGAATTTCATGTCTTCTTCAGGTACCTTCATGCATATAGTGCACATATATACAGCCAGGCACATAAGCATGTGTACATGCACATGAGTATGCATACAAACACACAAATTTAATATACATACGTGTGTGTGTGTGTGTGTGTGTATGTGTTGCTAAATAGACATATCATTACTTGGATTCCTAATGACTTAATGATATGCACATAGGTCAGTGAATCTCTCAACCTTCATCAGACAAGCTTCTTGCAGTAAATGGCATTTTACACAAAGACCTATAATGGTCAAAGTACTGAGAATAAGAGACCAGAATTCTCAGCCCTAAATGGGATGTCTATATCATACCCCTCCACCAAATGCTTGGGAATCAAGGCAGAAGGGTCAGAAACATTGTAAGTACCAGAGGTTCTAAATGATTTCAAGGAAACAGTTGTGTTTTCCCATCACAACAAGCCAGGTGCACATACAAATTCACAGGCACATTCCCAATGGTTTACCTGGTGGATTACTATGACTTTCTCAATGAGATCTGAGCTATGGCTGTTACATTTGTCCATTTTCTATTAAGCATAAATGAAGGAATTTCCAGAGCACCCCGGTCTGGGAGAGCAGCTCTGTCTCTTTGTGATCATAGGAATTCCTTACTTTTTCTAGAAAGGATAGAGGTTGTTCTGCCTGCATGGCAGACCTTGGCACGAGGATCAGGCAGTAGTGAAATTAAAATTAGTAAGGCTCCTGATGAGTTTTCTGGAGGCAATGTTCTTTCTGGAACTGAGACCTTCCAAGCCTAGACACCTGAAAGTGATACAGATTGACGTAAGCAGGGTCATGTCTGTTTCTTTTCCTTGGTTCCTAGATTCACAATGCTACCTATGTGGAAACTGTTCATAAAATTATTGCTGACTGAAGGGGTGGATACACTGTGAACTGGAGGATAGCGTCTATCTCTAATCTGTGTCCTCACTGATTATTAAAAAATTATTTCATCAGTTTATCAGACTTTGTCCTCAGGGTGTTGCAGTATGTGATTAGACCAATGGGTACTATGATCCTGGGCCTACTACTGCTTGTCCTAGCCTTTACTCGGCTTCCTCAAGCCAATGTAATACTAAACAGGCTCCTGTGTCAGTGAGCCAGGCATTCTGCAGCCCTTTGATAGTCATGCTGACAGATGCCTTTAGGCAAAAACGACAGTCTTGTGCCCAGTGTACGTGTTGACTCAGTCAATACACATCAGTGACTCTTCCAAAATGGAAGGTGTCCAATGTAATCATTTGCCACCAACTAGATGGTTGATCTCCATTGAGGATGGAGCCAAGGCAGTGGCTCATTGTTGATTGCTGTTCCTAGATGTCTGGATATTTATCTGCGGCAAGTTAGCCTTAGTGAGAAGGAACCCACGGTATTGGGTCATGCATAATTTCTACTCTGTCACGATGACACGAAGCTTGTAACTGGTGTCAGCTGATCAAGCCACTATGCTACTTGGTGGCTTACTGCTTCTTTCATGCCAGATACTCACAATAGGCATTACTATCTAACCCAAGACTTGCCATACTTTGCACTCTCTCTTATCCATGCTTCCCCAGATGTCTCTGTTCCTAATCCTACACTCTTTCTCTTTCCAGGTCCTCAACAGCCAAGCACGCCCCTTATCACTAACCATGGGCTTCCAGGTGCGTTTACTGTATACTACTTCTTTGTTTTGCATAAACTGCATGGCCATGTATACTGCCAAAATATCTCTACTTTTTTTCAGGATTGCCCCTTAATGGAGCTGTATTAAACCAGGCCATTCTCCATTTATATAAGAGTCAACTCATCTGCAAACCAAATATGGCCTTTAACTCTTTCATAAGCTGGTCAAAGAGGTCTCCTCCCCACATACCATCGTAGACGTGACCTGAAGGATAGCTTTCACCTGTTCATCTTGTTCCCTCTCTCTTGACATTGCCTGTGTCCAACCTCAGATGTTCTTTTATTCTGCCATGACTGTAATTTTATGGCTCTCACAATAAGAAACAAGGTGGTGAGGAGTGGATTAAAAGATAAGTGGGAGATGTTCAGGATGTCCCTACACCCTACCCAGCATAGAGGCAGAGCCCTGAAGGTACAGCAGAACTGGTGTTCCCAGTAGATAGCGTCACAATTATTCTTCCCCAATTAACCAGTTAGTAAAATTTCACCTCCCAGGAGTAGAAGCAGTAACTGGACAGACGAAAGTCAGCAATGTACTTAAGTAAAATTCTATTTTTCCCATCAGAAACCCAGTAGGGAACGAAAGTCTTTCTGCTCTAATAAGCAGGCCAAGGTGGATCCTCCAGGGCCAGGAGAAGTAAGTGCAATCGACTAAGAGAAGGGCTTATGAAGACCATGACGGTCAGGGCTGGAGAGATGGCTCAGTGGTTAAGAACACTGGCTGCTCTTCTAGAGGTCCTGAGTTCAATTCCCAGCAACACATGGTGGCTCACAATCATCTGTAATGCGATCAAATGCTCTCTTCTAATGTGTCTGAAGGCAGCTACCGTGTACTCATATACAAAAAATAAACAATTCTTTTTTTAAAAAGACCATGGTAATCCAGTTCCAGTGCTGTCTGACAAAATGTCCTATGAAGACCAGAACATTCTACTGAGTTTGCACTGGCTACTCTGTGGTTCCAAAGTACTCAGGAATGTGTCTGATGAGGCAGGGAAATGGTGTTGTACCTTAGAGTACCTTAGTTTACATTCAAATGGCTGCAGGTGGCTTGTTGCACAGACAGGGAATGTGTAGGCCTTGATCTTAGGGATGAATACCTATCAAGGCAGGCCCCATGGAGTGAATGACAGCAGGAGACACTTTCAGGTGAAAAGGTGAAATCCCCCAGTGGGTGTGGGTCCGGCTTTAGTTGTCACTGGAATTTCAAGTCAACACTCACCATGTTTAATTCCCAGCAAGTTGAGATTCATTTTAGAACAACAGTTTATGGAATCGTTGTAGGGTATGAAGAGTGGAGCATCTGGAAGCCATTTTGGCTGTGGTGATCACTAACACTGCCTCTGATCCTAGCTTCCTAACTTCACCTCACACCTCCTTCTGCATTTCCAGAACTAAGCACCAGAATGGCACCTCAGCCCAGATCCTCTCCTCGGTCTAAGCTTGCTGTCCCGCTGTGAAGGGTGAAGGAAGTTAACGGTACCTCCTGGGTTGGGTATTCACATTTATTGGCCTCTGAGCGAGGAAGGCACGGATAACTGAGTGTCAACATGGATACTCTAATTACTTTTTAGGGCGTGAAAAATGGAGATCATTCTATAACCTCATAAATACGGCATTTCCTTCCACACCGTCTCTAGCCACCCCACTGACAAAACGACCTAATAAAAATCAGCATCCTTGTTGCGCTGGTGGAAGCGAGATTCTCACCTAATTTTTGCTGTCAGTTCCCAGGAGTGAAAGTCTAAGGCGAGGCTGAGATTATCAGTGGAGAGCCCTGGTCTGGGAATGACGTAATTCCCACAAGGCAAGCAGCCAGGAGCTAGGTTTGGCAACTCACCAGGGTTTGCTGGGGGCCTGACTTCTCTGTTTGTTTGGCTCTTTATCAAGTTGCTTTTGTTTTGGTTTGGGATGTTGGGAGCGATGTTTTGAGCGATGCAAGTATTCTCAGGTCTGCTTTCCTGCCTGTTATTGGGGAGAAGAGAGAGCGCTCTTTGTTTGCGATTCGTAATGACCTTGTTATTTTGTGGCAGGAGGTGTGGGGCAATTCAGAGGTTTTGAATTTTAATCTAGCTCCATGATGGGTCCTTCTGATGAATTTATGTTTTAATTTTTTATCCATGTCTCAGCACCACATATCTTATTAATAAATGAATACATAAACAAAATTCATGAACCTGGGCCTAGGGATTTGAAACAGCGAAGCCTTGCTGGGTTTCAGGGATGAGTTTTAACATCAGAGCCTCTTATCTTGTAATTTGTTATTTCCCATGCAAAGCCTTGTAATGAAGGAGCAAAGTAGGTCACTCTCAGCTGTCCCAGAATAGAAGGCAGCGAGGTGCTATCAAGAAAACCCCACAGCCTGTCATGTCCACTGTAAGAGGACACCATTACAGCTTTTATTTTGCTGATATTCCTGGAAATCAAAGTCCTGTGAGTGGACCAGTTCTTCCACCCTTGTCAAAGCAACAGCAAGAAGGTGGTATTCCCAAGCATCTTGTGTGGAAAAATGGGGCACATGAGCATGGAAATAGAATGTTCTGGGAACCTCGTGGCCCCTAGTCTGACATGAATTCTTTTATCATTTTCTTCTCTTTCTCAGGGTTTTGCTTTCTTAGGAGAATTGGTAAAAGAGCATCGGTTAGTTCATCCTGATCTCTTTGAAAGTCACTTTGTACTCTTTAAAGAAGAAACAAAACACAGAGTTCAATGGCCATGCTTCATATTTAAATCACTTTACTAGTTTTCGAGGCCACCTCAGGTTTAGGGAAAAGACAGAAAAAAATAAGTTCTGACAGTTTTTGGTGTTAGAGCCGAGAGAGGGGGGCGGATGTTAGCAACAGTCACAGTGGCAGTTTCTTCAAAGACAAATACAATGAAGACTCAGAACAAGCTAAAAGGAAAGATTATATCCTAACCAGGTTACCTTTGGTCAACAATTGTAAATTCCTTTCTTATTGTCTCTTTTCCCACCTCCATTCAGAAGGCCACCTGGAGGGCAAACCAACTCCTAAATTGATGCCGGAAAAACATGAATGGAGTGTTTCCCTGGGAGCTTATTGTCTGTCTACCCTTTGTTTAGTATTTGTCCCATAGTCAGGATGGGCTACGAATTGTATGCTCTGCAGAAAGAAGGCGACCCACCACTACTTGCTGGCCACCACTGTCTCTCTACACTCCAGGTAGCATCCATGATATCAGATAGTGCACTTGCACACTGGGTGTCCCATTGTCTACACTATACTGAGGACCTAGCTTTTCCCTAACTGTCCCATCAGGCTGAAAATAACCTCAGAGCTGAAAGGAGAGCAGCAGGCCAGGCTCACAAGAGCGACAGGACACCGCTCAGTGTTGTCCTGTGACTACTGCAGCCCACTTCATGGGGTTTCCTTTCTAGAGTCCAAGATGATGCTATCCACAGAACTCTAGAGGTATGGCATAGTGGAACAGCCCCTAGCTAAGTCGGGCTTGGGTCCCTAGCATAGCTCCTCCCAGAAGTGCAATCTTTAGAAAGCAAAGCGCAACCTCATTGAGCTATTGGTTCCCAAACAAATTCATTTAGATGACAGAACCCCGTTCACGGAAATGATACAAAGCTCAAGTAAGATGACATATAGAAAGCTTCTCGCCAGGCATGGCAGCATGGAGGCTCACTCATACAATCCCAGCACCTGGAAGAGGATGGACACCGAAGGATGAAGGGTTCAAGGCCAGCCTCAGCTATACAGTGAGTTCAAAACCATCCTGGGCTACTGAGACCCTGTGTCAATAACAAGCAATAACAGGAACATTAAGAATAATCAAAGTATCTAATGTCAGGTGATAGAGGTTTCTACAAATACTCCTGCTTTATCTTGTCTTTATTCTCGTGAATAAAACATTCAATGAATTTCTCAATGAATAAACTGCATGCACTCTCTATTTCTGTTTGTTTCTCTCACATGTTTAAAGAGTGACAAGACAGGAGGAACAGAGGACTCAGTGAGACAAGCGCCTATCCAACTGTGTACAGGAGATACTTGAGTTTCCTGTGTCTTACTATCCTTAACCACAAAAGAAGGAAAAATTCGGGACTTTGAAGCTTAAATGAAAAATGAGTCATCACATGGCTGGGTACAAGAAAGGAAATCAAGACAAGGAATGAGCCCTCAAAGCAGTCTGGGAGATCTGATCACAGTCTATAAAATGCCTAGAAGAGCAAGAAGGTTCCAGGTGGTGGTGGTGGTGGTGGTACATGCCTTTAATCCCACCATTCAGGAGGCCAAGGCAGGCAGATCTCTGTGAGTTCATGGCCAGCCTGATCTACAGAGTGATTTCCAGGATAGCCAGAGCTATATAGACAAACCCTGTCTTGAAAAACCAAATATAAAAAAATAAAAGAAGAGCAAGAAGGCTGCTGTTGAGAAGACTAGAGTGGCGCCTTCTAACTCCATGTGACACAGTGACACAGGGTGTAGGGAGATACACAGCTCAACCAGTGTAACCCTTCCTAGGTGATGGTTGGCATGATCATCAATATACAAGCACCAGAGGAGGCCAGAGATGACTCTTCCCCTGGGGTGCTGGCTTGCTTGCTTAGTGGAGCCACACTGAAGAGGGGTGGGAGGCATGAGAGCCTCATGCAGATCACACACTTGTGAACACCTTCCTGGGGCTCCCACCGACAATTGATGCCCTGAAGATGCCAAGCCATCCTGGTTCTTCAAAATACACATTAAGTAGAGATGGTGAATACCTTAAGGAACATCAGTTTCAAATGGTGTCTTCTCAACAGACACAGAGCCACACTGAGTGACAGGCAATTGTCTTCCCTTTACCTGGTTCCCTTTCTCCTCAGAAACTGACCCTTCTTACAGAACCCAGGATACTGAAGTCAGCCAAAACTTGGGACACAGACCATCACCAAGACCATGAAGGAGGTATCATGCAGAATGAATAAAATGTCTTTTCTAATAAGTGTTTTCTTGAACTAGAGTCTGGAAGACACCTGGCTAGGAGTCAGAAGCAGGGTGGTCTTGGAGAATCTCCAGAGACCCACCCATTCTGTGCCCAGTACAGAATCTAAGCAACAGAATTCTTCACATTTCTGGAAAAGGTGTTGGCTTTCAATTCCAATTCAACTTAATTTCCCCTTGAGATACTCAGAGGTTGTCTGTTCTTGAAGGGTAGAAGGCTGCCCTTGAGGCCTTTGGCTGGTGACCCAAAAGCTCTTTCTCTCGGTCAGGGTATCATAGGTGTAGTACCTAGGGGTGGAGGAATGAAGGCAGCTGTGTTATACTCGGTCGTCCTGAAGGACGGCTCTACATTCCCTAACAAATACTTGGCTTTAGATCCAGCCAGGATCACATGAAATGAAACCAAATATCTTTTGCTTGCAGGAAAAAAAAAAAAAACCAACCAACAAGGAGAAGAGGAGGAGGAGGAGGAGGAGGAGGAGGAGGAGAAAGAAGTGAAGGAGGAAAGGAGCACAATTAACCCTAACATCTACCTTCTTTGCCATTAAGGCTCTTTGATCTTATCTCATGTAGAGTGGCCGTGCTCCAGCATACAGCAGCAGAACAGTAGAAAGTGAAAAGAACATAAAGTGTTATAGAAGCTTTACCCCGCAGGGGTTATGATATAAGAAATGAAATGTTTTCTACAATTTCCTCAGATCCTCACTCTGACCAGGTTTATTTATCTAGAATTCAAGACCCGCACTGTACACTCCGGGACATTCCCACTGCTCCAGCCAGCCAGCCAGTTCTCACAGGCAGACCTGCAATTGTAAAACATTCAGGGGTGACTCAGGCTGTCCAACCTCTCCTCACTGTGTATGAATGAAAGACCAGGAACGTCTTGCCTCTGAGACCCTCTTTCCTTCCCTTATAAGTTTGCACAGAGCCTGTGCGTACTTTTGAAGGAACTGGGCTGTTCTTTCCTTTTGTATCTGCAGGTACAGTCAGAATGGTCATTTTACCATTCTTAATTGTTGTTTTTGCTTGTTTATTTGTTTTTAAAACAGTGTTTCACTATGTAGCCTTGGCTGTTCTGAACTCGCTTTTGTACACCAGGCTGGCCTTGAACTCATAGAGATCCATATGCATCTGCCACCCAAGTGCTAGGATTAAAGGAATGCACTCAATGCCCTACTCATTCTGCACTTTGAAAAAGGTGTATTTTAAGTTTTTTCTTATGTGTATGTGCCTGTATGCACACAGGGAAGACCAGAAGAGGCCACTGGATCCCTTGAAACTGGAGTTATAGGTGATCATGAGCCATCATGTGGGTTCTGGAAACTAAATTTGGGTCCTCTGCAAAAGCAGCAAACAGAACATGGAAAGTGCTCTCAACCGCTGAGCCATCTCTGCAACCCCTCATCCTGTGTGTCTGCTACTAAGTATCTAGCACTATTCCTAGGCGTTTTTAGAGTGAACATGACAAGTACAGCAAAGTCCGGAGTTAAAGCTTTTTGCCAAAAGAGAGGCCAACTTGAGGCCTGTGCAGGGTTGGGAGACCCAAACCAGTGGTGCTAGATGAACTCATTTGATTTAGTGGCTGCACCAGTCTGATCTTTTAAATGGTTTCCGAACAGAATGAACCAGCTCTTGGGAAAGTCGGTCTGATCGTAATTTGCTACTAATTGTAGTTTCAAATGAGCTACTCTGGGCACAGCAGATAGCAAGACATAAATCCAAGCGTCTGCTTTCAGGATGTCCTTGGATTAGGGTAAACTTCAGAATCCTTGCCTCCTAGGCTTCTGGAGGGTGAATGATTTCTCTGCCATTTGTGTAGATAACTCTACTTCCCAAATTTAAGTAAGTGTCCAAGTTATTGGAAAAGAAAAGCATGTTTCCAGGTGGCATTTGAAACTCTGAAAGAGCCAGAGAGGCTAATTATATAGTGTGCTTCCGATGTGCTTTTCCTTGGCTGTTCATCCTCTGTGATCTTTAATCTTCCTCCAGCCCCTTATGTTTCAGGCCACGGTCACAGATTTTGGTCTATGGACCACATTCAGTTCACTAGACCCCAACTACTGAGTCAGAATTTAGGGGTAGTATGAGAAGAAGATGAGAGAACTTCACATTTAAATTATTATCCCAAACACTTGTTACTTAGGTCTGTTGGTTGTATGTGGTACTGTTGGCTAAGTGATCCCCAGGCTTGGAGTGTAGCTGAGTAAAGAGTGCTTACTCAGCATAGACAATCCCCTGAGTTCCATTGCCAACACTGGAAGAAACAAAATGTCCCCCAAAAGATTTAAATTATACCCAAGTTTGAAAGCCTCTGCCATGTAGAAAGTAAGTTTGTTGTCAAGGGCGTTTTTTTTCCTTTGTTCGTTTTTTGGGTTTTGAGATCAGGTTTCTCTGTGTAGTCTTGGCTGTCCCGGAACTTACTCTGTAGAGTAGGCTGATCTTGAACTCATAGAGATCCACCTGCCTCTGCCTTAAAGGCATGTGCTACCACCACTTGGCTTCAAGGGGGATTCCTAAGTAGAATCTTCAGTGTTTGTTTTTGTTTTTTCGAGACAGGGTTTTTCTGTATAGCCCTGGCTGTCCTAGAACTCACTGTGTAGATCAGGCTGGCCTCGAACTCAGAAATCTGCCTGCCTCTGCCTCCCGAGTGCTGGGATTAAAGGCGTGTGCCACCACTGCCCAGCGAATCTTCAGTGTTGGTTTGAGTGACATGGAGATCGCGGAGTTGAAGTTGGAAAAACGAGGATGATTCCCCAGGTCATCTTCCAGGTACCAAGTGTCGATGACTTTCCTTGCTCTCTTGGCCACCACAGGCCTGGGTTGGCCAGGCTGACTCCAGACACAGATTTAAGATCATGAAATACATTCCAGGGCTCTTCCTATTGTCACCTTTATCTTCTCTCACACACATCCCATTCCATTTCACCCAGTAGCTGTTCCTCACATCACCCAGGCCATGCCAGCCTGTTTATGAAGACCCACATCCCTACAGAAAGCATTACCTCTGCACATTGACATCTCTCAGTCTTGCCTACTGAGGCTCTGACTCCTACAGAGCCCTTTTCTAGCCCCTTCTCTGAAACTGTGTTTTGTTTAGAATTACGGATCTGCATGTCAAACTTCACATTTAATTTATAGATTTCCCATCTTACCAGCTGCATCTTTAAGTCCTCTTGCCAAAGAGATTATCAGGCATTTCAAAAGCTCCTTCAGTGGTCAGGACTGAGCACAGTCGCTGACTGATGGGACAGTTTCCTACCAGCCCAGAGGATCGTAGATTCATTTCAGCAGTCTGGAGAGCTGGCACCAGCAACTGAAAGTCAGCAGTGTTACATAAGAGCAAGAATCACACCAGAGGCAGGAGACGCTGCTCAGAGGTTTAGAGCATGTGCTGCTCTTCTAGAGAAATGAGCACAGGTCCCAGCATCCCTAACCACTTGTAACTCCAGTTCCTGGGAATCTGTGCCTTCTTCTTCTAGCCTCTACAGGACCCTACATTAATGTATACATACCCATAAATAGACATACACATATATGCATAACTTCAAGAATTGTTTTAAAAAGAATTACATCAAAAGAATGCACAAGTTGTTTATTAAGTTCCAATTGTATACTTCGCACTGGGCAAGTTGCTAAGAGTATGGTTGACCCGTCCAGCAGGTCTAGTTATTCAGGGTCCCGAAGAGGTGCTACCTGAGGGTCAAAGGGGGGGAGAAAAGAAGGAGACCAAGCAAGGTTCCATTGTCAAGGTCTCGTTTATTGTCACACAAGCAGCAGTTTTTAAGCAATAGGGATGAGGAAGCTGGGAGGGGGAGCTAGGGGGAAGTGACCTATGGGCCAAGTCCTGAATGAGGAAGTTGGGAGGGAGAGCTAGAGGGAAGTGAGCTATGGGCCAAGCCCTGGGTTGGGTGCCTGGGACATTCTGCGGTTTTTCCCGCGAAGGTCACAGATTTTTATCTTGGTCTTGATGTTCCGTCAGGAAGGTCAGGAATTTCACTCGAAGGGAGGGGCTGTCTATGTAGCTGGCAGTTGGCCTGTCAGCCCCCAACATATGGTTGTTCTAGCTTGCTTTCTATTGCTATGATAAAACACCAAGATGAAACAAAAACAAACAAACACAATAGCTTAAGGAGGATAGGATTTATTTCAACTTACAAGTCCAGGTGACAGCCCGTTACTGAGGGAAGCCATGACAGGAACTAAAGGCAGGAAACTAGGTGCAGGCATTGAACGAGAGCGTGGAGGAACACTGCTTCCTGGTGTGTTCTCCATGGCTTACTTAGCCCGCTTTCTTATATCACCCAGAACCACCGGCCCAAGCATACCACTGTTCCAGTGTTCTGGTCCCTCCTGTATCAAACATCAATCAAGAAAATACTCCCACAGACTCCCTTATAGGCCACTCTGATGAGAACTTCCTCAACTGGAGTTCTTCCCAGATGACTCTGGCTTGTATCAATTTGATAAAACATAGGGATCACAGTGGGAATGAGTAAACTTCTCTCTCTTAAGATCTCAGAAGTCCTCACACCCCTCCTGGAAACTGACAATCCTTCCTGGTGATCATAAAAATTAATAGAAGATTATAGATTAAGCATAATAGGATAAAATTGTGAGAGTGGGGTTCCCTTATCAGGCCATGCCAAGGTATACCCTGTACCATGCAACAGATGTAGTATAAGAAGTTTACTAGGGGAGGAGAAGGGCAGCAGAGAGGGCAGAGAGGTGGGGTGCAGAGAGAGAGTCATGGAGACCTCAAAGATAGATATCTGGGGTGCCTTGGTGCCCTTTTATGTGCAGTACACACCTGGCACATCTGGTAGGCAGTAGGTGACATGGCCGTGCCTGTTTAGTAGCAAAGAAGACCCAGCAAACACCAATAGGACCTCCCCTTGCTCATGGGATCCAGAAGGGAATACTGTGGGGCTGAAACAGATTCTGATGTCGGGTTTAACAGTGTGCAAAACTCCCCCATACACACTTCCCTGCTACAGAAATGGAAGTCACAGGCCTGTCCCAAGTATGGAAGAGCTAGAGTCCATGAGGGTGAATTATGGAAACTAGGTGATCAACCTAGTTTATTCCGAATTGATGAAATCCCTAGAATTCTCCTTGGACCGCCTGGTTATAAAATGGGTTTGATAATAGAGTCCCGCTAGACTCACACTGTGAAATGGGAAGAAGTTAAAATCCACTATCCAGTCTGCAGAGATTTAACCCTAAATGCTTTGTTAACCAATTCCAGAGCAAATGTGAAGAGATTTTGTGTGTGTGTGTGTGTGTGTGTGTGTGTGTGTCCGTGTGTATGTTGTAAACAAGAAAACATTTGTTACTGTCCCAATGGACTCTTAATAAAACTTGGTTGCACAGTTCAGCTGCTCTCTTGTGCCTTTCTGTGAATTGCAACAAAGGGACATTTTAGGGGACTCCAGAACAATCCTCTTAGGGAAATCTGACTGCCTATTACACAGCACGGGTATTGTTTGTCTGAATAGTTTTGTCTACAATAGGCAAATTTAATGAAAAGCTAGTTACCCTGAAAACTCAGCGGGTAGAAAAAGCAATAACATATGGAGATGGAGAGGTGTTTTTATTGTTTTTCTTTCCTGTAACTTGCACAGAGTGTGATATGTGCTTCTCAAGAGTGCGTAGGAAGATACAGAAGAGGTAAGGGAAAGACACCAAAGGCGTTGGCCACTCACTATAGCTGTGCTCGGTCAGATGGATTTTATTATGCAGACTTGCATGCTGCAGACGTTTCTCTTCAACCTTTAAAACTCAAGATTCCAAATCACACATTGTCAGACCCAGAAGACTTAAATAGATAACACACCTGATTGTATTTAACAAAACACTTTCGTTGAGATCTGCAAACGCCTCTGCGTTAGCTGTATTTTTCCTTCTAATAGTCATTTAATAACCAAGGCATGGAGGCCAAAAATTCCTGTGTTTCAGAAATATTGCTTTTCTGGTCGGTTTGTGTGTCTCCCTTCAAATATAACACATAGAAGACAGTTCAACATGGCCACAGAATCAACTGACTCATGAGGGCTTGCAGAGATCAGGGAGTCTGTAGAGGTCTATCTTAGACCTTCTGCATATATGTTATGACTGAGTAGCGTGGTGTTCTTGTGGGAATCCTAACAGTGGGAGTGGGGGCTGTCCCTGACTCTTTTGTCTACTTACGGGTCCTTTTTTTTTCTTCTCATTCCCTACTGCATTGCCTTGTCCAGTCTTGATATGGTGGTATATGCCGGATCTTACTGATGTCCTGGGAGGCCTGCTCTTTTCTGAGGTGAGGCACAGTGGGACAGTGGGGGGTTGGGAGGGTGGATCTGGGGGAAAAGGGAGGCAGAGGTAGGGAGACTGGAGAAAGGGAGAGAAGGGAACTGTGGTCAGGATGTAATGTATGAGAGAAAAAAATTTTAAAAACAAAAGAGTAATAAAATAAATAATAAGAGAAAGGAGACAGTTCATTAGGAATTCATACCTATACTTGCTTTCTACAACATACCCCCTTCTTTTCTTTGCCCATCTGAACTCGTCTCTTTCCTGGTAAGAACCTGTGAAGAAGGAATGAGTTTGACTTACCTCCCAACCGAGAAAACCAAGGTACAGAGAGGCTCGGGAGCTTGCCTATGGTCTCAGTACTGATCACTGGTAAGGATGACTAGAATCCAGGTACAGAGATGTAGTCCAGCCTCCTAACGGTCCGTCTTACAGGCTGGCGAAGAAAGATTTTATACTGAATCTAATTGTGTTTGAGTAGTTAGAAAAAAATGTAATGTGTCCCTAGGCTTTCCATAGGCCCAGTTTCAAGACTCTTGTTTAGCTTGATGGTGAATGATGAGGGAGGGAGACACGTGCTACCTCACAGCTAACTACATGCCATAAATAAATCAGAAGCACCTAATTTGGACAGCCTGACTCAGAATCTGCAATGAAAGCAAGGGCGAGAAAGATGCTTGAGAAAAAAAATGTTCAGAGAAAAAAAAGGCAATAAGTAAAAATTGACTCCCTGAGGTAAGTGGACTCTCCTCTTTGCAATTTACCCAAGCGCTGGGAGGTGACTTACAACTCCCAGCCTTCGCCCGCATGCGAGCTAAAAAGTGCTTCTTTGAGCAGCTCTTGCCAGATAAATTATGACTTCAAAGCGGCGACGTCTCCATTCAGAAAAACGGGTCGCTGACAAGAGCTCGAGGGTCTAAAGAAACTATAACAAGCCAAGAAATATGGCAACAAGAAAAATGAGTCCTTAGCCTGGGTTCCACCTCCCCTCATCCATTTCACGCCATATTACGGAGAACCTCATTCTGCCCCGTCACAGATGGAGGGCACCTGCAAGAACAGATTCAATTCCACACACTGGGCCTGGTCCACACGGAATGCCACTGAGAGAAGGAACCCTATACTTTTGTGAAGACTTATCCTTCTCACAATGTGACCCAAATGGGCTCAGGCCCTCCATGGTGGTTGGCCAAAAAAAATCAAAGCTTCAGCTGGGACTGGGAGTCTGGGTCTGGGAGTCAGCCTACCGGTACTTCTGTAAAAGTAAGATTTCTGTGAAATAAAGAGTGAGCATAGTTTTACAGTATAGTGCTGAAATGAACAGAAAAAGCAAATGTTTACAAACTGAGGAAGAGAGACTGCTTTAGAGAGCAACCAACCCCTGCCAGCATCAGTAATAAAGATACAGGGGTGGCCACATAGAGCCCTAAGATGGCAAGAGATGAATGCCAGCCACTATGCACATAGAGGAGGCATCTAGGTACAACCCACCCTCTAGCCCATTGGGGAGGAACTTGTTAGTGCCATTTCTCTGTTGGGCAGAAGCTGCAGCTGTTAGCCTGGCAAAGAGAGTCTGGAAGCAGCCTGCTTCAGGTGGCATTCTGGGCTGTGTCTCGGTGGTGTGGAGCCCAGCACTGCAGTTAGCTGGGACTGGAGCACAGCTGAGCCTCTGACCACTTGGCTGCTGTCCTGATGTCTTCTCTAGCTTTTGCTCTCCATTCTTTCTGAACCAGCAACAGTCTGAACGTTCCCTCCCCAAACTCTAATCCCAAAGGAAGCAAACTTGCATGTAGGGCTGGGGAACAGGGGAAGGGTGGAGGAGCTACAGTTCACAACTTCTTGTGAGTCCTACCCTCTGGCTTCATGCAGTCAGTGTTAGTTCCAGAGCACACGTTGTGTAAGGCTCGCTAGGTGATGCCCGCACTGGCTCTACGGGGACTATATTTTGTTCCTACTTTTGAGAGGAGAGAGATAAGTTTCAAAGTGGGTGTGACTTACCCAAAGGCCAGCACTAGGTAGTGAAAGCTAGAACCCAGGCCCTTAGGGCAAGTCTACACTCCGTGGTAGTATCAATGGCTACAACAGTAGGAAGTCATCTGGTACTGTCTCCATACTACATAGCCACTGGGGCAAGGGAAGTGTCATCTTCTTCTGGGACAAAATAAAGAATAGGACAAGATCAGTGACCCAACCCTTCCTGATGTATAGATGGAGACACAAAAACATTGAAAACACGCACAAACCCAGGAAACCCCAGAGTGTGGAAAGAAGAGTGAAAAGAGCTAGCTGGAAACCCAAAGTGGGGAAAGGGTTGGATGCACGAATACAGTTGGGTTGAAAATGAAAACCACAGGTAAGTTCTTTCATCTTTGCTAATAGATATGGTATCAGAATACAAGTAACCAAGAGATGGCGGGAAGATGGTTTAGTGGGTAAAGGGACTTGCTGCGAAACCTGATGACCTGAGTTTAATTTCCAAGACCCTCATAGTAGGAGAGAATGGACTCATGCAAGATGTCCTCTGGTCTCTGTGCATGCTTTCTGTGGCACAGACACACACATTCTCTCTCTCTCTCTCTCTCTCTCTCTCTCTCTCTCTCTCTCTCTCTTCCCCATCTTTGTGTGTGTGTGTGTGTGTGTGTAGATAGATAGATAGACAGACAGACAGACAGATAGATAGATAACAGAACTGACACTATGAAAAATAAATAAGAAAATCAAATCAAAGACAGAGGGAAAAGCATAAGACCATGTCTTTTTTTTTTTTTTTTTTTTTTGGTGCAAAGATAAAACTTCTGCTGTTGATCAGCATTGCAAAGGCTCTGGACTGACTTCTGTCTGTCTGTGACAAGAGCTACGGCCTCGCCCACTTTCACCTTCAGTTCTAGGTTGGTTCAGCAGCTATCCTAACCAATGTCCTGTATTAATCAATCAATCCATCGGCTCCTACTTATTATGAACTGTTCTGACAACAGTATGAATACAGCATATGCAGAAACAAAGGCGCTGGGGAAATGTCACAGTCAGTCATTAGCTTTCTTGTCAGAAAATTGTTCCATTTCAGTACTCTTTGAACTAATACATGCAAATGTTTAAATTTAATTTGCTATTATTGTGTGGGCATGGGATGTGTGTGTGTGTGTGTGTGTGTGTGTGTGTGTGTGATATGTGCTAGAATACAGATATGCAGGATATTAGATATGTGTGCCGTAGGACGCTTATGGAGGTCAGAGGACATCTTTTAGGATTTGGTTCCTTTCTTCCACTTTGGGTTCTGGGGGTCAAGCTGAGGTCCTCAGGCACACTGCAAGAGCTTTTACTGCTCAGGCATTTCATGCCCCCTTCCTCAAGTGTTTAAAAGTGTTTTGACTGGCATTTAAAGAATAATGCAGTGGATGAGTGTGCCCTGAACCTTCACACCAGCTTGCTTGGGCTTTGCTGTAGTTAAACTGTAGCCAGATCAGATATCCACCATCTGGGCATGGTGAAGATTGCGTATACTTCCCTTTGAGAGGGAGCGCAAATCATAGCCTGCAGAGAGCAGACCAGCCTGTGTTTTCATCCTACCCCTTTCCTTGCCTCTAGAGTTTAGGAAATAATACAGGTTTGATCACAAAGACCTAAGGTTGTGTTTTTAGTATATTCTGTCTTGGCGAATGAGACTGCCCTCCATGTTAAGCCTGAATGGTACGGAAGAGACAAGCATCACGATGCCATCCTGTATCAAAATTTATCTTTCCACCCTTATTGAGAACTCTAGAGTTCCTCTGAATGCTCTGTGATTAATTTTTAATAGGCACCAGAAATGAAGATGACAAGCCACTGTGTGGAAGAGAGAGCTGTGGGGAGCCAGTCCATACGTCACTTACCTATAGGACACCAAGGGGAAAAGGAGGCTCCTAACCTTTGCAATGACATGCTTTTTAGTTAATGCACTCAGTGATTTCATTAGACTGCCAATATAAATCTTTAAAAAATATGATAAAATAAAAATGTGAGCAAAGTCAGCAGGGGTCCAAGTACTGATGTTATTTTCCCCACTGCTGGATAAATGATTTCCCCTACCACACCACAGCACGTGCCCTCATTAGTATGCATGAAATGAGAGCCAAGAGCACTGGGAGATTTACAGTACACTGTGGCCGACTTCATGAATAAGAAAGGGAACCCATTTTTAGGGGAGGGGTCAACATTCACCAGTTCCCTATATACTCGATCAATTACCATCATAAGTCCGTCATCTGCAGGCAACTTTAAACGTCTTCACCTCATTTTTCTCTACCTGTTACAGCTATTAGCCAAATTTGTCTGTATCTACAGATTTTTCAGGTACTGCCATCTTAATTTACATATTTATTTCAGGATCTTATTTATCCTGGGCTGGCCTCAAATTTTTCTGTAACCCAGGAAGACCTTGACATTTGGATTCTCTGTCTCTGCTTCCCAAATGCTGAGGTTACAGGTGTGCAATGCCAAGCCCTGTTTATGCTGTGCTTGGAATCAACTCCAGGGTGTGATGCATGCTAGACGAGCATGCTGACACCTGAGCTACATCCTTTAAGTAGCAGATGTAAATTAGCTGTAACCTTAAAGTCTGTACCCAGTACCCACCTTAGGCTCTGTTCAGCCAATATTAAATAATACTGTGCCTGCAAGTGGCACAGGCTATGGTGGGTTCAGAAGATACAAGCTTGTATACAACAAAGCCTGGGTTTCTAGTAGCATTCAGTTAAATAGATAAGGCAAGGATATAAAGGAAGATGAATAGAAAGGGATGACAGAAATATGTAAATAACCAAAAGTGCCCTGGACTACAGCAGTGGAGTGTAGAAGCCCAGGAAGAGGATGGTCTGAAGTTTCCAATGGAATTAATGTCTGAACAAGTATCTAAAGACAAATAGTCACCTCCTCCAGTGAGAATAAGCGATCAATACATTTTTGTAAAATGGCCTATGATTGTCAGACATGGAAGGAAATGACAGCATTTTAGGAGGAGGTGTGGGGGCAAAGGTCAAATGGTCTTGATGTTTCTTGAAAATTATGAAGGAGACCATGATTTGAATGAGAGAGTGATAAAAGGTGATCTGGAAGGGAATTATTAAAATAACAACAAGAACACACAAACAGAACCACTTGGTCCCGAGAAGAAGAAAGTAACCTTCTAAGAACCATTCACAAAACCCCGGGAGATGCATCAGCCCACAGGGCAGGCAGGCTCTTACACAAGCAAGTACAATAGGAGAAATACTTTGAAAACCACTAGGCATTGTTCTCTGACTTGTTTACACGGTAAAAACAAAACAGAGCCAGGTGTCTCTGCAACAGGAAGTATTTCTCTCCCTTTGGAATAGTGAAAGTTCTGGAGGCGGGTGGTGGTATTGGTTGCACAATGCCATGAATGTATTAAACGTCATTGAGCTGTATGCATGACATGATTCAAATTATACAGTTCGATCATGCATATTTTACAACAGTCAAAAGAAAGTATTTCTTCAGCATTCAAGAGGTAGAAGCTAGAAAATGGAGAGACCAGCCTGATGTACATAACAGATTGTAGACTAGCCTAGGCTACATAGGGAGACTTTATTGCAAAACAAACAAGGTTCTGGAATGGCGCTCAGCCACAGAGTGCCTGCCTGGCATGTGTGAGGCCCTGGTTTTGACCCTTAGAGCCACAGAAATATTCTTTTTTTTTTTTTTTGGTGATTCTTTGTATGGTTTTATTTGTTTCTACTTGATTGATTTCAGCCCTGAGTTTGATGATTTCCTGCCTTCTACTCCTCTTTGGTGTATTTGCTTCTTTTTGTTCCAGGGCTTTCAGGTGTGCCATTAAGCCACAGAAATATTCTAAAGTATTTCCTGAAGGCTTGAAATGCATAGAGAGTTTAGCTCAGGGAATTTTGGTAATCATGAGCCAGCTCTCTGAGTTTTATCTTTCTTTGTGGTTTCTCTCTGTGTCTCTGTCTCTGTCTCTGTCTCTGTCTCCTCTCTCTCTCTCTCTCTCTCTGTGTGTGTGTGTGTGTGTGTGTGTGTGTGTGTGTGTGTGTGTTATATGTGTTTGTGTATGTACAGTACAGGTACATATGCCCACAAAGAAGGCAGAAGAGAACATCAGTCATCCTGTCTATCCTATTCCACCTTATTTCCTTGAGATTGAACCCAGAACTAAGCTGGGAGCCAGCAAATCCCAGTGATCCTCCTGTCTCCACCTCTCATAGTGCTAGGGTTATGGCCATACATATGGCTAGAGTAGATGGCCACAGTCAATTATAGGAGTGCTGAGGATTTGAACTTGGGTTCTCACGTTTACACAGCAAGCACTTGTACCCACTAAGTTCTATTCTTTAACTGTTCGCCTTCAAAGCTAACCATATTTCTGATTCCCAGCATTTTAGTTGGGGACAATGTGTGCTTATCCTCATCTTTCCTTGATTTTATGCAGTGGCCCTACCCCTTATTGCCACACCCACTTGGGTTTTGTTGTTGTTTGTCTTTATTGTATAACTGGCTTAGAGCAAGGCCAACTTCGATCTTCAGTTCCCACAGAGTAGCATTGCAGGCATTGTTTAACTGGGCACTCTGCAAAGGCTGGTTCTCAGCTGATATCAAGGACGGGCTAGGGTGTTAGCTCATCTGAGGCAGCCTGCTCCTTCAAGCCCCCTGTGTGTTGGCAGAATTCATTCCCTTGCAGGTCCCCACATGCTTGCTGGCTCTCCCTCAGTCCCTTTCAAGGACATCTTCTGTCTTGCCACTCATAGCCCCCTAACCCAACACAGCAGCTGAACTCTTCAAGGCCAGGTGAAGGGGGATGACAACTCCTGTTTCTCAAAAGCTTGCCTAATTAGCTCAGGCCCATGCAGAGTAGTTTCCCATTTTGACTCAAAATCAACTAACTGGGTTTGGACTTTAATCTCATCTACAAAAATCTCTTTGACATATAACTCAACATTTCATGGCATTTACAGTCCTGCCCACACTCGAGAGGAGAGAATTATAACTGGTCCATGGAGTGAGGGACAGGAATGTCATATTACCTAGAATTATTCCATCCTCTTCAATTGCTTCTTATGTGTTTCAGATGACCACAAACGCAACATGATCATTATTTTTCTATTCAAGGCATTTGCTGCAAAAAACTTAGAAAATTAAGTCAGGCAGTGGTAGTGCACACCTTAAATCCAGTTCTCAGGAGGCAGGAGCATGTAGATCTCTGAGTCCAGCCTGGTTGACAGAGTGAGTTCCAGGACAGCCAGGGCCATACAGAGAAACATTATCTTGAAAAAACAAAATAAGAAAATTTCAATCAAAGCAGAAATTAATATAATGCTTCTTATTATAACCAGATGTAGTTAGAATTTCAGTTACTCTAAAGCATAAAGCATATGTAGGGATGTATTGACTAATATTAGACAGTTAACTGAGTTTTAGTCTGGTTCTTCACTGGGTCCTTTGAAATTAATTTTTATTTTTTGGTGCTTTTATTTATGTAACATCCAGTCACATAGATGTACAATATTTTATTCTGCTAAACTAAAGTATGCAGATAATATGTTTTCCAGTTTTTCTCTCTGTCTTAGTTATTAGTTAGGGCTTTACTGCTGTGAACAGAGACACCATGACCAAAGCAACATTGAATTGGGACTGGCTTACAGGTTCAGAGGTTCAGTCCATTATCATCAAAGCAGGAACATGGCAGCATCCAGGCAGGCATAGTGCAGGAGGAGCTGAGAGTTCTACATCTTCATCTGAAGGCCTCTAGAAGACTGACTCCCGTGTGGTTAGGAGGAGAGTCTCATTGCTCTCCCTGACAGTAATATAGTTCCTCCAACAAGGCCACACCTATTCCAACAAGGCCACACCTCCTAATAGTGCCTCCCTGGGCCAAGCATATTGGTGGGTCACCACAATCTCTATCGCTGTGACAAATACCATAACCAAAGCCACTAGGGGAAGAAAGGATTTATTAGATTACAGTTCTGTGTTGCAGAACATCATTGAAGGAAGTTGGGGCAGGAACTCAGCAGGATCTTAAAGCAGGAACCATTGAGGAATGCTGCTTGCTGGCTCAGATACCCATAGGCTTATACTCAGCTAGGTTTTTTATACTGCTCAAGTCCAGCTACCTAAGAGTGAACCCTCCTACATTAATTAATAATCAAGGCAATCTCCCACAGATATTCCCATGGTCCAATCTGACGTAGGCAATCCCTCAGTTGAAGCCTCTCCTCTCAGGTGACTCTAGGCTGTGTCAAGTTGACCATCAAAACTCTCAAAACAATAAGCATCAGAGCATTTTAAAATCCTTCTTTCTGTGTGGCAAACATGGAGAAACTAACCCAAGAGGTTTCACGCTTGCCCAATTGTGCATAGGAAACTAGGAGATGTAACTAACTAACAACTAAATGCCGAGGGGCCCAAAACTCAGTTTCCACAAATGATTCTTTTCTCTATTTTTAAATCATCAGTGGTAATTAAGGCTTTCATAAAAATTTCAATCTTCCCTTCTCAAAGCATGTGGTGGTATTACTTTTCCCTGTCCTCAAGTAGTGTAACCTATATGACTTATATTCATTTTAAATTAGGAACCAACTGATATGTGGCATTCTGGGGTCAAAATGATGAGTTTTCAATTTGAAATATTACTTCTGCCCAGCTATAAGACCACATGTGCTACTTTTCTCTGCTAGCCTGGTGCCTAGGAAGCCCCCTCTACAGTAAGTTCACATTGATAATGAAATTATTTCTCTGCTCAACCACTGAGTTGTTTCTTTAAAAAATACATATATATATGTATATATATACATATGTATGTATATACACATACATATATGTAATCATATATGTCACATACATCACATATATATGCACATGAACACATACACATATAAACACATTATATATACATATATATGTGTGTATATATATATGTATATGTATATATATATAATACAGCTCTCTGTACAGAAGCCAGAGGATAACTTTCTGAAGTTGGTTCTCTACTTCTACCATGTGGATTCTGGGAGTGGAACTCAGGTCGTCAGGCTTGGAGTCAGGCACCCTCACCCAATGGGCCATCTCACTGGCCTCAGAGTTGTTTCCTACTATAGCACAACCTAACCTAATCTGCCTAATGCAAAACAAAGGCTTGGGAGTGGGGTGGCTAACTGTTTGTCAATTTAATGGGATTTGTAATCATCATGAGAGCAAATCTCTGACCAGGTCTATAAGGGATTATCTATATACAGATAATTGAGGGGGCAAATTCATTCTAATTGTGGACACCATCATTCCATGAGCTGAGGTCATGGGCTGAATAAAAAAGAGAAAGTGTGCTGAGCACAGGAGTTCATCACTGCTCTTTGCTTCCTGGCTGTGCATGTGGTGTCATGTTGCCTGCTACTGCCATAGCTTCCCTTTTAGCTTCTTATCCTTGTTGCTATGATGACATACCAGCCAAAAGTGACATAGTGAAAAGGGAGTTTGTTTTAGCTCACAGCTCCAGGTTACAGTCCATCCCTGAAGGGAAGTTACAGTAGCAGGAGACTGAGATAGTAGGCTGTGGTGTATGGCATCCACAGTAAAGGGCAGAAAGTGCTAGACAGGAGCATGCCAACTTGTCCTATCCATTTTATATAGTCCTGATCTCCTGCCCAAGGAATTCTTGATATTTGGCCCACAATTAATATGGGCCTTCACATTACTAATTAGCTTAATCAAGGCAATTCCTCAAGACATCATCAGAAGCTAGGCTTAGTCTATATTGTCTCTCATAGGTGTGCTTAGAGGCCAGAAGTTGAAGCATTATACTGACTGTGATGCCATCTCTGCCTTGGTGATAGCCGAGGAGCTGTCAGTGCACACCCTCGCTTCTCTCCTTAGCTTCACACTGTCAGCTATTTCATCCTAGCGATACGCCAAGTGAGAGATATAGAGAAGAATCTGTCATTGATTTGAATTCTGATACAGCTGAAGGAATAATGGGAGTACTTAGTGCCCCATAGAAGTCTGTCCTCAGAGAACACATCTCACCTGTGTGACTTAGAGGAAAATAAATCTGCAAACTGCCGAGCATCACAGTGATACCAGTTAGCGTTCAGAGCCCTCTTCTTAACCTTAAAAATGAAAACATGTCCTTTCCTAGTTCTTCAGATTAGTTAGAAGCTGACGTGAAAAGTATCCAGACATTTGTTGGTAAAGCCTAATCCTACTAGAATTTCTGTTTTTTAAAAAAGTTATTTAGTGTATATTTATTGTGCAAAAATAGTTTCATTGTGATATTTATATACATACATATAACATACTTTATATTCACAGACTCTCATAATTCTCCCTCATCCCCCCTAAAATTCTCTTCTGAAAGTAGGGCACCCTCAGGGATTGCTTTTAATATACATGGATATGCCTTTATGAGTACTCAGCCCTTCACAATCATGTTTAATATGAATTTTCCACGGCCAGAGTCTTCTGACTCAGTCCTGGGTGCAGTTAGTAATCGTGAGCCTAAGGCATGTGTGAGTCATAAGTTTTGCTGTTAACACAAAACAGATAACAAACAAAAACCCCAAACTATCAATCCAGTATTGGTCAGTAGGTGATAACAGTATGCTCTCATAAATGCTAAATCCTAGCTTATCAGGTGGCACAGCTACTGTGTTGGAGTATTCACTCACCATCCCTTGATTTCCTTTTTTCCAGAGAGTCATACCTCCAATGAGTCACCATGCTTTGACCAAGATGGAATGGGACTCTTTTCCCATAGAGGAGAAGTATGTTGCTCAGGTCTAAGCCAGTCGCTTCCACAGAAATTGCATCAAGAATGTACGAAACGGAGGCCAGGCCAGCAGGTCTGGAGACAGCTTGGTGACTATGAAGAAGGCATCTTGCTCTTTCTTGAGAGTTCCTTGCAATGGCCATCTCTCAGACCATGTTAGGACACACATGAAAATTTGCCAGCAGTCAAATGAACACCTACAGATGAGTTCAACCTCACAGTAAGAAAAAGCAGTACCCTGCCCCCATTGCTGCCCATCATTGAGCCTGAGAACTAAATTTGCCCACAGTTGCATCCTACTTCAAGATTTTCTTTTCTTTTTTTTTTTTTTTGGTTTTTTTTTCGAGACAGGGTTTCTCTGTGTAGCCCTGGCTGTCCTGGAACTCACTCTGTAGACCAGGCTGGCCTCGAACTCAGAAATCTGCCTGCCTCTGCCTCCCAAGTGCTGGGATTAAAGACATGCGCCACCACTGCCCGGCAAAGATTTTCAATTAAATGCATCAATAAACATATTTTTCTGTCTTCTTCCTTTTTTTACATTTATTTACACATGTGCCATAGTATAAATGTGGTAAAAGGACAACTCCCAAGAATCTGTCGGCTCTTTTCTTCTCCCATGTGGGTTCTGGGAATCAAACTCAGGCCATCAGGCTTGGTAGCGAGTGTCTACTCACTTTCTCATCATCTTAGCAGCCTGATAAACATGCTTTTAATGTTTGATTAAAACAATACTTCTTAGAATTTCATTCCTTGCATCTGATATAATTGAGAATAGACCTTAATAGAATGACTAGAAACCAGTTGCCTACATTCAGATGGAGAACAAAAATCATAAAACAGTTGTCTATTTCAGTGCTGGCTGTGCTAGTTTTGTGTCAACTTGACACCAGCTACAGTTATCTGAAAGGAGAGAACCTCAACTGAGAAAATGCTTCTGTAAAGATACAGCTGTAAGGCATTTTTTTAATTAGTGATTGATGGAGGAGGGTCCAGCCCATTGTGGGTGGTGCCATCCCTGGGCTGGTTGTCTTGGTCTATAAGAAGGAAGGCTGAGCAGATCATGGAGTGCAAGCCAGTAAGCAGCATACCCTCCATGGCCTCTACATTAGCTCCTGCCTCCAGGTTCCTGCCCTGTTTGAGTTCCTGCCCTCACTGCTTTTGATGATGCACTGTTATTTGGATTATTATTACCTTTTTTCCCCAAGTTGCTTTTGGTCCTGATGTTACATCACAGCAGTAACCCTAACTAGGACATTGACTGTGAGGCTAAGTGCCCTGAAATGACAGATAACACTGAACTGTTTGCAATTCTATCCACAACACAATGGACAGAATGATAAATCATAAATATTCTCTTTAGAAGTTTAGAAGATCTTCTAAGAGATGATATTGTGACTAAGAAGGAATTGAAAGAAAGGAAGGAAAAGAGAGAAAGAAAAAAAGGGATGGAGGGAGGAAGGGGAGGTAACAGAAGGAAAGGAAGAAAAGTTTTACTAATAACTATAGCAAACACAACCCATTGCTTACTGTACACCCAGCAGTGCCCTAGCCAGATGGCTGATCTACTCTTATAATAATGTTTTATTTATTCCCATTTTAGGGAGTGAAGAAAATGGAATTACCAAAGTAAGCCATATCCTAGTACCTTGGGTAATAAGAACACAGGTCAAGCTACCAGGCCTGATTCCTGGCTGAGCCTCGCATCCCAGTGTTACTGTGGTCTTTTGGGTCCTTTAAGACTTGTGTAGCAGTACACATCACTGATATAAGGCATTCTTTGGGTATGCTCTGTTACATCCTCTACAATTCAGCAACAATACTTTGGATGCAGTCAAATATTCAGATAGGGATGTTCCTGGCCTAGCTAATAGATGAACACTGTTTATGAATGAATTTTCTAAGGAATTTTCTTAGGACCACAGATGGGGATCTTCTGCCAGTGACCTACCCAGTTTCCAACTACTTACCTTCTGATATTGCTGGGGATCCAAAGTTTCTTTTCTAGAAATAGATGCTACATTTCTCCCTCAGTTTTTTTCCTGAAAAGTTATGTCACTACAGGTGAAAAGGCCCCCATTTGAAAGATTCTGGTTATCTTTTTTATACTTTTGTATAGTGTGTGTGTGTGTGTGTGTGTGTGTGTGTGTGTGCCCACGCGCGCGCAAAAACATAGAAACTTCAATTGAACATAATCCAGAGTAAAAGTGAATAAGCAGATAGATATAACACTTTGAAAACTCTGCTCCTTGAGCTAATGGTCCCTGCTGTTGCCATTGTAAATGTGAAGAGAGGCTGTGTTTGGTTCCTGACTTAACACCAGGGTTGTCTGAAGATAACTATGGGAAACATTACCAAATCCTAAGAAGGCACTCTTCTAAAATCTTCATTTCCCCCTTTTTCTATATCTCCCATGTTTTCCTTCCTTTCCAAAAAAAAATATCTCTCCCCTCCTCCCCCCTCCAGCTCCAGATCAGACCTCCCTCACTCCAGAGAGCCACACAGTAGAGTGGGAAACAGGGCAAACCCAGCTTTTGTATCTTTGTTTTATAAAAGCCAAACCCTTGGGGAAAGAGATTCTCTATTCATACCCTGAAGAGCCAGGATGAAGAAGTTCCCTCAAACTTCCCAAATTCTCTGGGCTTAGAGAAGAAGGGAAGAGGCGGAGGTCTGGAGCCAGTCCCAGGAGCAGAGGGGGAGCAGAATCCCACATTAAGCAACCCACTAGGAAGGCTGCCAGCCTGGAGAGAGATGGCCACATTGTGCACATTGACAGAAATATAAGCAGCTTCACAAAGATCCCTGAGCTCCCAGCATGACATGGGAACAGCCGAAGACCATTAAAACTAAGGACAGAAATGACAAGCTCTCAGCCTATCCCATCTCCAGCAAAAACAGAGAACCCACTGTCTCTTGGCCCCCCAGCACTTGGCTCTTTGGAAGATGCCAGAACTGGGGCATAGCCCCAGGGAAGAAGTCAGACAATCCCAAGACAAACTAAAATTCCATTGGTCTATATGTTGATTTGTTTTTCCATGGACAGAGCAGAGCAGGCAAATTATAATAAGATCTCAAGTTCAGACAAAGAAAGCAAGAGGCCGATTCACTGCTTACAGACCTGAGTCTAGTGTGCAGAATTCAAGGCTTATGCACGAGAGCAGGTCGAGGTGATCCCTCTGGAAAAGTTTAGGATCTTCCAGACACAGAATAGAGCCGACAACAGAAAGAAGTCAAATGCAGTCATGTACTACAAATAGAACCATCTGTTGCCAATCCCCGTGAATCTTC